>LZPO01044710.1:82262-94525 GCA_001675575.1 Neotoma lepida
TTTTTTTTTTTTCCTTGTAAGCATACCTGTCAGACTGCATTAGATTCTCTCTCATGATCTCATTTCAACTTAATCACTTCAGAAGCTCTACTCAAATAGAGATACACTCTGGAGCAACGATTCTGAGAGGACATATGTGAGCCCATTACAGTTTCTATCCCTTTCCTCTGCCCAAGCTAACTCCCATCTAGTTTTCCAAGACTGGACCAAGCCTTCCCCTCCTGGCTGATTCAGTGCCCTCTCCATGTTCCCAGTCTCTGTACACTGCTGTCACACTGCTCACACACTAACATAACTCTCCCTTCTCTTCTCCAGGATATATTCCTTAACAGTGAAGATTAGAAAATATTTAATAAAGACTTGAATTAAAAGATAAATATAGGTTCAAATCCTGACTCCATTGTTTCCCTACACAAGTAGGAAAGTCACTTAATGTTGAATTTCCATTCTAAATAAAGTAGTTGTAATAATGAACAATTGAATTACAATAAAACTACTCAGGCATGGTTTTGTTACGCAGTTAAGTGCTTAGATGTTGAAGTAAAGGTTTGCTCGTGGCTGGTTTGACAGCCACTTCTACCATTCAGTAATGAAATGATTTGGGGGTATATTTTATATTCTTCTGCTTTAAATAAAAACCCTGCTGGTGCTATTGTGGCAATGACATGTAGGTAATTGGGTATGCAGCACACTGTACTAGTTCTATGTTTCCTATTATTGCTATCACAGGAACACTGCAGGTCTCAACAGATGTGACTGGATGTTCAATGTGACTTTCACTTTAATGTCTCAGGATTCTTTCCAACTAATTTAATGAGGTTCAAAAAACTGGTCCAGGGCTAGCAAGGTGGCTGAGAGATGAAGGTGCATGTCACCAAGACTGACAACCTGAGTTCCATCCCTGGGACCCACGTGGTAGAAAGAGAAAACCGAATCCTACAAGTTCTCCTCTGACTTCCACATGCATTCATGCACGAATGCTCCCAGGCACACATGCACAGCAACAAAAACAAACAAACAAATAAATAAATGTAGTTTTAAAAACTAGTTGTGTGCACGGTAGCACACAACTTTAATCTCAGCACTCAAAGAGGCAGAGGCAGGCAGATCTCTNTGAGTTCCAGGCCAGCCAGGGCTACATAGTGAAACAGTGTCTCAAAAATATAAATAAATAAATAAAACACACAAGACAAAAATAACAACAAACTCAACATAGAAAGGGAACCAGACAGATGATATAAATGGGCTGCAAAGGAGATGAAAATGAACATGAACTACAATGCTAGTATCTCACATCTCTCGTGTTGGCTTTAACATATTTGGGGCAGTGAAATAAAAAAAAGGCCAGTTTTCCTAGTTTCTATGGCTTATAGATGCTAAGCATTCATAATCATATAACAATCATATAATAATAATCATAACAATCATATAATAATAATCATAGAACCATAAAACCTGTGAACTGGAAAAGACCTTTTTGGTACATGTCCAATCTTTTTTTTTTTTTTACATAAGTACATCCAGGTGGATTTGGAATGAGCTCTTAGTGTCTTAATGAGCAGTTCTATGAGGGATGAAACTAGCAGACAGAGTGTACAATTTGTTCAGAGTACTAAAGTAGGGGTTATGGGTTTATCCATATCCAAGGGATAATGGAACTAGTGCTAGGAAACAATAACAAAAAATTCTTTCTAACCATCAGCCTTNAGTGTAAAAGATACCTGCTTCATAACTTTCAAGCTGGGCAGGTCTAGATTGAAGTCTCCACTTGTTACATAGTCTTTTGAGCTTCACATTATGAGTAACTGGCTTGTTAAAGTGGTTAAGTGACCACGCACCTACAACCTTGAACTGGGGTGTCTGGCAGATTTCAAGTATTCAGCTGTTGCTTCTTTCCTTCTCCCATCACATAAATAAAAATGTGTAAGATTAAAAACACTGTCTTTCACATAGCTATGCATGTGAGGCTTAAATGTCTGAGACTTGTTGGATACTACTTAATTTTAAAAATAGAAAGCGGGATCGTTGCTGAGATAACACGCTTTTAATTTTGCCCTTCCCACCATCGAATGTCCTTCACAATTTGTTTTCAAGTGTCATGTCACCGCCACTAACATGCTATTTGGAGATCACTGTAGATCAGACTTTCAATAGAACCGCAAAGGTTTGAAGGTCACAAAAATTTTTACTAANGTAGAGCAAGAACTCTTGAGTCCAGTTCGTTTTGTTCCGTGGTCCATACAAGCTAGGTGAATTTCCAATGAAAAATTACCATCTTTCCTGATGCAGAAAAATATGCATAAACAGGTAATTGACTTTACTACCATAACTGTGTTTTTTTTTAAAAAAGGTGTTTGGGGCTCAAAAGTGCCGGCACTGAAAAGGACACCTGCTCTCCTTATCGCTTCAATCTCAAGTCTACCTTTTTTTTTTTTCTTTTTTCTTTTAAAAGACGTGTGGCGTCTGGCTCCAAATCAATTGCAAAGAAAAGCCCAACACAGAAAGAGCTCTTTCTAGTGCCCTCTCCTCCAATTTACATCACAGATGGCCACGGAGAGCTTAAGGTTTAACGTCCAGACACTAAAGCCATTCATCCTAAAACGACGGAGCTCCAGATGGGTGCTGTCTGGCAGAGGATGGGAAGCTGCCAATCCTCAGAGGTGCTGATGGGGTGAATCCGGAGGCTCTAGCCCAGCTCCCATCACTTTGCACCTACACTTGGGAAACATCCCTTTCCCATCTCGGGGCGGGGTACTCCAGCGAGTGACCTCCGGGGACCGGAGGGACCCAGGGCAGGAAGGCTCCCTCTGCTTTCGGGACAAGTTGACAAGGGCAAGTTGGAGTCGCGCGCGGGAGGTTACTCACGGGAATGGCCCGGCGTCCACGATCCTCCGCCCGCACTCGCNCAGGAAGAAGCCCCTAATGCTGCGGCAGCCTGAGAGCAGCAGCCGAAGCTGCCGCCGCCGCAGCTAACCTCCCGGGCGTGGCAGGGACTGGCGGGCGACCTCACATCATCACTGGGCGACCTTGGATCTGCAGTGACGCCGGGTCAATGGCAGCCCCCACCCAGCTAGGGAAGCTAGGAGACCCACTTTCCCAGCAGCCTTCGCGACCCTAGCGCACGGCCCGCTGGGAACTGTAGTTTCCTTTCAGTCCCGCCTCCAGCACGAAGGCCCCACCTCCCCACCGAGCTGGAAGCTGGAGGCGCGGCGGGGCGGAGCGGCGGGCCNCGACCCCGCCGGGGTGGGGCGAATCCCGTCCCGGCCCGTTGCCCCGGGCTAGGGCAGAGGTCCAGGCCAACGGGCTTTGTGGCGGCCGTGCTGCACTTCTGCGCCCTGAGGCCCGCGCTGGAAGCGGGCCTAGTGTTCTTGCCTCGGCCCTCCTCGAGGCAGGTCCCGGGGCTCGCACGCGTCGCATCCCCTCCGCGCCCGCCGCCTGGAGTCGCTGGCCTTGGTCGCAGCTGGGGTAATGAGAGGAGGCAGGCGGGCAGGGGATGGTGCGCCGACCCGGGGGGAACGGGGAGCACAACTCAGTAGGTGCACAGCGGAAGCATGCTAGGCCAGTCTCGCCGCCGCTGCTCACCCGAGCTGGCGCGACCCGCCGAGCAGTGGCCGGAGGCTCTTCGGGAGCTCGCACCGCGCGTGCCAGCACTGGGGCCGAGGTGCCCGAGTGCCCAGCGGCGGTGCCGGGTGCAGGAGCCNAGCCGCCGCGGTCCCGCTCCCCTGGCTCTCACCTTTGGTGGTGCACACAGGCCTGGCGACTTCCCAAGCCGAAGACACCCTCTGGCCCCCAGCCCTGTCTGCTCGGAGACTTCGAAGGGACCTTTTCCAACATTAAATGCCCGGGCGTCGTTTTGTCTTCAGTAATTACATGTGGTGTTGTGTTTTCCTGTCGTGGGTTTGTTGTGTCAAATGTCTTTTCTCCAAACTTGATGACGATTTGTGACACTACCTACATAGCACAGTGTTTGGCACTCCGTAAATATTTGTTGAAACCATGAGTCATGATACTAAGTTTGGAAAATTCTACTGAGCTGTGTGCATCGCTCTGATCTTTGTTAAGGTTTTATGAGATCTCAAGATCACCTTGAGAATTACAATAATTTTGAAGCTTAACAAAGAGAATTGGCAGAGGTTTTGTTTTGTTTTGTTAGCATTTCCTGAAACAGTAGACCTTTGAATGCCTAGATTAAATAACTCAAACCCCAAGTCCTCTAAGTACATAGGCCCTTTGGGGTCCGCTTAAAGTGTTAACCCTTCAAATGAAAGCCTCTGGATATGCACATCTATATTATGGAAAAAATTATTTGTAAAGCTTTATTGTAATAGCTTTTTAGATAAAACTACAAGGGGCTGCAGTCTATGCATTTAGGAATACAGGCATACACACACACGCACACACACACACACACACACACACACTCATGTATTTCAAAGACAGAGTCTCACTATGTAGGTATCCCTGACTGGCCTAGGACTCACAAGGATCTGCCTGCTTCTGTCCCTGCCTCTTGAATGCTGGAATTAAAGGCATGTTCCATAAAGCCTCAGCAAGGTTTTTTTTTTTTTTTTCCTTTTAGCATTTAAAATCATAGCGTACTAGTGAAAACTAATAGCAAATCTTTCACTCCGTTTCTTTGTCAGGTACAACTGCTGCCTTGATCTCAACATGTCTTGTAAAATTAACTGTTCATGGTGTGGTCTATCCAAGGCAAAAACTTCTGAGATTAAACCGCCCCACAGAAGCAATCTTTTTGATAGTAACAGTTCTAGAAGATTGTGACCTGAATTTTTTTCCCTCAAATTGTTTTGTTGTTTAAAGCAACAAACTCAGTAACAACTTGCTGATACTAAGTGGAAAGGAGGTTCAGAATCATGATAATCATGATTATTTTTATTAAAATGAAGCTCATCACAGCATCTTTCTGCCTGAGGTAAAGTCAGCAGCTGGAGGGCAGGACACTGTGTGGATTACCAGTGAGGTCTTCAGTGCTCAGGGCTGTCTAGCCCATAGTGCCTAAGCCTGTGGAGTGAATACAAACTTCCTGTGTTTGGTTTCTTTCATTATTTGGATATCTTCTTAAAATAGGTTGATAAAAGTGAGCTTTTACTGGGTAACAGGCTATGACTATTTTCNGTTATTCAGACATCACCAGCTTGCTTTCCAGATGAGGCTCAACATTTTGTCTTATCTTGTTGCACTTGTTTTTTATTTGTTTGTTTTTTTGAGACAGGGTTTCTCTGTGTAGCCTTGGCTGTCCTGGAACTAGTTCTGTAGACCAGGCTGGCCTCAAATTCAGAGATTTGCCTGCCACTGCCTCCTGAGTGCCGGGATTAAAGGTGCGCATCACTACTGCCTGGCTTTCACTTATGTTTACATACAGAGTGTCTATACAATGTATACATTCATTTGATCTCAGTCATCCTGGAGGGTAGGCTGCACAGGAATAGCTTTCTTCACACCCCCTACCCCCACCTGCCTTAAATTGATAGTAATGCTTGGCCAATGACAAAATAATCTTAAATTTTCTGATCCTTCTTTCCCTTTCTCTACCTTTGGCTTATGGTGGCTACCCTGAGAGAATTCACTTCTTCCCTTAGCAATAAAATGGGATAATGCTTTATAACATTTATGGTCTATAAAATCTTCCTTTTGTCCCTTTACTTAGCTATTTGTAGATGCCTTGATCCAATATGGGATTTGACTAAAATGAAGAAATGAAACCCAGTTTCAAGAGATGATGTTTAGACGGGAACAACCACTACAAATACTGCCCTTGCTATTGGAGAAGACCCAGAAGATCTTGGTGGTAGTTTTGTAGCTCCTTGAATCCTAAAATTCTGACTCTCTTAATGAAAATGGATAGGAGTTGTTTGCATAATAATATGCATCATTTTGTGTCTGTCAACACATTCTAAGTTGAATACAGTTGAGAACTAAAAATCAAGGTAAAAAGATTTGACCTATGAAAAACATCATTTTTCACATGAAAACTAAGAAGCCTCATTTTAAACAAATGGCAACAAGAACTTACTCATTTTAGCCCATTCTGAATCCTGCTTTGAAGATAGGAGAAACTCTTGAGCTTCCTGCCTTTTGGAGGCCATGTCAGAACAATGCTTATTAAAGGTGCCTCAGGGATGTCACTAGTCCTTGTGTCAATGAGCCGATGCCTAAATATCTGCTAAGTTATGACACCTAGTTCAAGGGTTTATGTAAATCTAAATAAGTTTGCTTTTGTTTTTATAGTGGGATATATCTGCACCTTGAAGATAAAGCAAAAATCTTCTTTGAAATAGATGGAATTTTGTCACTTTCTGTGAACTAAAGCGATTCAATGTCTCTTTTGGTAAGTTTTGTTATAATTTTATACCATTGGAGTTAGTTAGATCTGGAACAAAAGACATTCAGGTTTAAGCTCTGAGATATTTTGACCCAAATGACATGTGGCCTTGAGGATGATGTAAACTATTGAGTTTTGTCTTTTTCAAAAGAGTTTCTTCTACACTTTCTTTTTAAATATACCCATTATTACAATTCTTTGTCCCAAACCGATTTTTTCTAATATATGTTTCTTAGATTCCAGTCTTATCTAATAAGCTATGTATTTTCTTTTAAAACTTTAAAAAATCCCTTTTATAAATTTCCATGTATCCCAAGGCAGGTAAGATAGCATTTAAAGTAAACCTTTGACTTAATCAGACAAAAAAAATTTGAATCATTGCATCATGTGAGCTACAGAGGGATGTATTTGTTTGTATATTAGCTACATGACATCTGCTTTAGGTTAAGTAGCTTGGAGACTTTCTTTCTGTCATACACAATATAGTATTTGAAAAAAGGGTTTTGATATTAAGACAGTGATCTTGCTTTTTAGAACTGTGGGAGCTTGGCAGGACAGGCGGCAGCGTCCTCATTTGAGTTTGNTCATGCTTGCCCAAGATTAGAGCCAGGGTTCAGACTCAACACTTGACATCCTACTCCAGTAGCCAGGCTGGGAGCTAGGACTATGCAGCTGGGAGACTGTAATTGCTTTATATGGAAAATAGAGAACACGTTTGCTTTCCNTGTGTATATCTGGAGCATACATTGAAATGCTTCATTCTTCAAAGCAGGACCAGCAAATGCTTTTGGTAAAGGCCACAGATGTTAACATGCTAGTGCTCAACTGCCCTGGCAGCTCAAAAGCAGCCATCCCCAGTGTGGAAGTCAAAACTAGAACAACCCAAACCCTGACCACACACCGCCATCNTTGGTTGATCCCTGTCCTAAAGGAATTTTAAGATCGACACTTTTACATCATTTTGCAAGTGAGAAATGCTGTGTGATGCCCTTTTTATTAGTTCCTTTATCTGAGTGATGAAGACACTGCGATTCAGAGTGCTAAATTCATTGTAAAGTAATTAGTAGATTGGCCCAGCCGAAAAACACTAGTTTGATTGTCGAGAAATTTTGGTATATTCTAAAAGAAAGGAATTTGATTACTTTTAAGGAACTGGCAATCCAGTGTTAGTAGACGTGGGTGGACTTTGAGTGCTCACGGGTGTTGAGTGTTGATGGGGTGCTTGAAATCCTTTATAGAAAAGTCTTGTATAATGTGCTTATACTTCCCTTTTGACTTCTTTCTTCCTGAATAGATTAGTATCATTCCACTAACTGCTGATAAGATAGACAACATGTAGGAATTACATTTCATTATAGGTAACAGCTGATAGTAACCTTGAGTATAGAAGCAAGTTTCTTAATCTGCTTTGAGTTGAACTTGTTTGTCACCTTAAGAAACAGAATTGGGCCGGGCGGTGGTGGCGCACGCCTTTAATCCCAGTACTCGGGAGGCAGAGGCAGGCGGATCATTGTGAGTTCGAGGCCAGCCTGGGCTACCGAGTGAGTTCCAGGAAAGGCGCCAAAGCTACACAGTGAAACCCTGTCTCGAAAAAAACCAAAAAAAAAAAAAAAAAAAAAAAAAGAAACAGAATTGGTTACAGACATATTCATGTTCATAATTAAATAAATGGTTTAATGTAGGAAAACATGGTTCCTACATTCAAGAAAACAATGAGGAAAAATAAAAATACTGGATACAGCAGAGTAATTTTTAGCTAAATAGTCAGATGATAATTTTTAGCCAGATATTCAGGAATTTGGCTATTTCTGAGATGCTAAAAGACTTAGAAGTTAAGACCAACAGTTAAAATAGATTCATAACCTCAAGTGAAGGCAAGGAGCAGAGAACAGTATTAAGCACAAGCATAACAGTGACATCAGCCTTCTGTGCACCTGGCTACTCACTGCCCTATCCCATGAGCACCTGCATCTGGGCTTCCAGCCCTGATACCAGGTCTTTTTGTATACGCAAGCCAATGCCATGTTTGTGCCATGTATGTGCCATGATTGTACCATGTATATACCATGTATTACCATGCTCTTCACTAACCTAAGGCATATCTGACTTCCAGGATTGTTTCTGTGCTTCACGAACTCGAGTTGAATCACTCAGACCCGAAAAACAGTCTGAAACCAGTGTCCATCAGTACCTGGTAAGAACATGGTTGGACACGGCTAATGCTCCTCCTGTGCAGTGCCCTTCATCCTGTAACTCTGCTTTCCACTGTTTCTTCTTCTTTGTGTGGTCTCCGAGAGTCTGTAATTGACCTCTCTTCAACCCGCTCTCTCTGAGCAGTGTCATCTATTCCTGGGGTTCCTAGATCTGCCTCTGGTCTTTGAAGAGGACCGTGGTGATCACCAGACGTTCTCTTTCCTGGGCTCTGGGATTATCTACAGAATACATCCAATTAGATTTTTTTTTCTAGGGTTTCTATTAATTTGAGTGAAACTTTAATCTGCTTGGAAATCTTCCCAGCCCTGGACTTCTCACTTTGGCTAATGAAAGCCTAACTATTAGTCATACATACTAGAAACTTTGGAGTTCTCCTCACACTACCTTACCCTTCCCCTCAGGAGCAGGAACACTACTACTCAGTCTCATCTCCTACCTGGCCTGTTGGGTATAGAGTCATTGCCTGTAGACTGTACACACATGCAGCCTCTCCCATAGTGCTCACACCAGCCTTCGGTACTGTTCCAAGACTCTGCTCATGCCGCTTTGAAGCTAATGGGATAAAGTCCAGATTTCTTAGCATAATACAGACTCTGGATGGTGTGGTATATGGCCAGTTTTTGTGTTTCCTTTCTTACTGGGTATATTCTCTTCTCTGCTTGAAATACCCTTGTCTCTGCCTTCCCCTGAAATTTCTCCTCATCCATAAAGAGTTGGTTCAAATTGCACATCTATAAACTCTTCTCTCTTAGATCATTTTTGTTTCATTGTGCTGTCACTGTCTCGGGCACTTCCATGGAATAGTTGTTACTATATTGTCTTATAGTGCCTGAGGCCTGTGTCTCTTCAACCTTGTGATCCCCATGTAAGGGTCCTTCTTGTCTTACTCATCTTCGTGTCTTCTAAGCAGTGTCTGACACAGTAGTAATGTTTAAAGGGACTTGGTAATCTGTCTCTGAAATCTTTACTCCACTTAATCCCTAATTTATACAGTAATTTTTACTATATAGTGAAACCTGCTTTGAAACCTTTGTTACAACATAAGGAAATTCCAGTTATTTTTGCTTTTAATTTTTCTCAGGACTGATTTTTAACTATTGCCATTTTTAGCCACCATTCTATCTAAAGGTAAAGGTACTTGCCCTTGTGTGGAGTAGGAGGTGGTATCCAACCCTTGCTAGCCTTCAGGTTGAGGCAACTTAGTCACATGACTTGTCTCCATGCTGTTACTGAGATCTGAAACTCTGGAAATTTCCATGCCGGTGTCCCTCTAACCTCTGGGTTGGAGCCCTTTTATATTTTAAGTTAGACAAAAATCTTAAAGGAAGCAGAGGTGTAATTTGAAGTCTCATGTGGAAAAGCAAACTGGAGAAGTTCTGTAATGTAAGTTGAGCCCTGCTGAAAACTGGTGCCTAGTGATTGGAAAAGGCTTCCAGGGCCCTCCCCGAGTCACTGCTTCAGAATGCTGTCAGTTGTCTTCTGTTGGTGACGTGTAGCTTTTTGTCAGGCTGGATAAATGTTAGATTAAAAAGATACAAATCCAAGTACTTTGACATCTGACGCTTGTCTCCTATTATAAACTATAAAACTTCTAATTTTGACTTTGTTTTCCATGACACATCAGTTAAGCCTAATGATGCTAAAGATTCGTTCATCTACACAGCATGGCTAATAAGACTATACCTTAGGTTTGCTGACTAAATCCAGTTTCTGACTCTGAGATAAAGAACAGACTTCACTACATGGCTTAAAAACCAAACCAGTGAACAGTCACTGTTGATCCCACCTCTTGAGAATGAGACCACTACCACAGCTTAAAGCCAAATTTGAAGCAAGCTTTAATTAAATACTAGTCAGGTGGATGGGCTTTGGCCAAGTTCATACCTAGGTTCCTGGGAAATGGCCCTGAATCAAGGTTTGCAGTGGCTTAAGTATTTTCTGTCAGGTCCAATCAGAGGCAAGTGTACATCTTGACGTATTTCCTGCCTGTGAACCTCCCACCCACATGTGATCAAGCACATCCGGTACAGATGGGTCAAACAAACTTGTTTAGGGGAGTGGAAACATGTGACTTGTTATCTCCCATAAACAACAGCCTCCAGCATTTCAGGAACTGTCTGTCCTTGAGCAAGGGGCTTGCAGATCAGAGTCATTTTTGTTTCATGGATTTCTTAGGCATAGTAAATAAAACTTAACATGTGACTTTGGCTCTCACATTTATATCAAGTTTTTTAGAGAGATCTACCAGATTTTTCTTCTTCTTTTGTTTTGTTTGTTTTGGTTTTTCAAGACAGGGTTTCTCTGTGTAGCCCTGGCTGTTCTGGAACTCATTCTGTAGACCAGGCTGGACTCAAACTCACAGAGATCTACCTGCCTCTGCCTCCCAAGTGCTGGGGTTGCTCAGATTTTTCTTCTTAAATTAAGCCTTTTACATTTTTAGGAAGTCATTAAAGAACCTATTGGGATAAATATGGTTGTGGTTTGAATGTGAAGTATCCCCGTGGTTTGAGTGTGAAGTATCCCCATAGGCTCACGTGTTTGAACACTTGGTCCTCAGCTGGTAGTACTGTTGGAGACCTTTAGGAGGTAGAGCCTTGAGGAAGAAATACATGGCGAGGGCTGGGCCTTGAGGGTCTATGGCCTAGTCTCACTTCCTGCTTTCCTTCTGCTTCCTGACCTCTGATGCACTGTGTGAGCTGGGGTCCTGCTTCTGCAGCCNTGGTGGACTATCTCTTTGGAACTGTAAACCAAAGTAAACCCTCTCTTCCCAAATTTGCTTTCATATTTTATCACAGCAACAGTTGAACTAGGACAGCAAGCCCGCCATGATTTTGCCTCTTAATTATTTGGTCATCACGTCAGTAGGCAAAGTGAGGTTCGTTTGAGATGATTCAGTCTCTGTAAACCCATGCTGTCTTCATGTGATTACATACATGGCTTTTTCTTCAGGGTTCATATTTCACCTGTTAATTTGATCTCAGCCTCTTCTGGGCAGAAGCATCAGACTTGCCTCTTTGCAGTGTACTACATTTTTGAAAATTGGGTCTGTTGCCAAATTGGGTGGCTCATGTCCATTCTCCTAACACTTGTAAGATGAGACAGGAGGATTGCCACAGGTTCAAGGCCAGTCTGGGCTAGGAAGTGAGACCTTTCCTTTAAAAAGGGGGAGTAGGGGAGGAAGGAAGGAAAACCAAAGCAAGAGAAAGCTGGACAGGGGCTGGAAGTACTTGGGTGAGGGCTTGGCGGTTCAGCATGTACTCAGCAATGCAGAGATTGAGGCAGGAGAAGTGGAAATTCAAGGTCAGTTTGGGCTATATTGCTAGACCCTGTCTTAAAAACAAACAAAACCAAAAAACTAGCAAACCAAAAGACCCTCAGCTTTTGAATGTTTGCTTGTAATGTCTATACTCTGTCTTGCTTTAAGAAGACTGTTTCCCTCATGCAATAAATGGAGAGAATTAGAGGCAGGCTGGTTAGCTGATTTCAGCCCCTCATGCAGTAATGTAAATTTTTCTTTCTTTTAAAGAATTTATTTTATGTGTATGGGTGTTTAGCCTGCTGTGTATGTCGATGTACACATGCATGAAGTGCCTGCAGAGGCCAGAAGAGAGCATTGGATTCCCTGGAACTGGAGTTACAGACAGTTGTGAGCTGCCGTGTGTGTGTGTGTGTGTGTGTGTGTGTGTGTGTGTGTGTGTGTGTGTGT
>LZPO01044711.1:33665-64552 GCA_001675575.1 Neotoma lepida
AACAAAGCAAGGAAGAGTATATAGGAGAGTTTGAAAGGAGGAAAAGGAAAGAGGAAATAATGTAATCATGAATCTCAAAAAATAAAAGAAACAATTTTAAAAGGAAGGCAGAATAAAGTCAGTGTAGACAACGAATCTGAGAACAAATAGGTGAATATTCTCAAAAATGGTTAATTTCAATTTCCAAAGTTGTTAAGAAATATGGAAAGTGGAGCAGGGAACCCCATTGCCTGATTCCAGCTTCCTACCGTTTATAGTGAAAACAGAAAATAATGCAAATTCAGCAGTGACTGGAAACACTACAGAAAAATTCATAACAAGAACACATGACACAATTCAAATATTGAGATTGCCTGGCATCCAGAAACATGTAGTCAATAGTTTAGTTTATTTAGTTACACTAAGAATTTTAGGTTCCCTCCAGATTCAGGCATGACCTGTATACAAACTAGTAAATTAGAGAGTGCCCACATGGTGGCTAAAATGTGAGTGGGCAGGCATGGGCTCCTATGCCAGTGGGTAGGTAGTATGTGAGGAGATTCAAGGGCATGGCTACCAAGATCTATATTTCTTCCACTTTGATTGATGTAGTATCTACAGGAATGTTTGCATGTGCTAATTCTGATGAATGTGTATTGTGCTGTTAGCACATCTTTTAATTGTTCAGCTAATTGGCCTTGCTCTTCCTGAATTTCTTTGTAAAGAGCAATTATCTGAGACCATGTTGTGGCAGCTTGGTCCTGCAAGAGACATGTTTTTGTGAACCACTTAAAATAAACCTGGCTTGTTGAGCACCTGCCTTTCTTGTCCCTCTTGCTCCCTTTCAATTTAGAGAGAACTCTCAGAGGTAAACCACAGGAAGACTTGCACATGAAAATTCCCTGAGGTCAAAGCTTATAGCTGTGCCAGGTTGGAGACTCCAGGCATATGACAGCACTTTGGGAGATGGATTTTTATGGTGCCTGCCAAGTGGGAATTAGAGATAAGCAAAGCAAATGCTGGGTTTCTCACAACTTTACTTGCAAAGGTGAAAAATGAAGAAGCTCTTAATTAACAAAAATAGTTTGTAACAACAGTTTGAATTCTAAATCCTGTGGTTGGGAATGCATACATATGGAAGTGCAGTTCAGTTCAGTTGCCAGAATTTACAATCCATTTCCTCCCTGCAGTGTTTGAATCCATATGGGCATTAGGGAGGCCCAATTATTGTCAAAGAGGCTTCCATATTTATGGGACAAGATGGTTAAACTTGGGCAGATTGTGAANAGGTGCTTCTGCGCAGTTCCAAATTCCATAACCCACTTAGCTAAAGCAGATCTCTAATAGGTGACTGCCTCAAAGGGACTTTTTTGTTGATGTATGATTTTTAATATGTATTTTAGGGTATTTGGGGAAACTTACAAACTTTTTAGGTACCCCAGAGAAATCAAATTTTAACATTTTAAAACTATNTTTTTTTAAAGCTTGGAAATCCTCCTATCTAAAGAAACTAATCTGGAAATAAAAAAAAAAATCAAGATTTATTTATTTATTTATTTTACTCTAGTATTAGAATGAACCTACTATGCAAAGCTGAATGACAATGTAGCAACAGTTCTCTGTGAAGATGTAAACTATGAAACTATAATGTTCTTAATTTAAATACACAAGAATTTTCAAACATACAGGGGCTAAGCAATAGTAATATTTTAGCAAAACAGTGTAAATGTGCTTTAGTTCCTTTATACACATGTGTATATGTGATCATGTGTATGTGCAAGTGTGTGCATGGATGTCTTCTTATTTTGCTCTTACCTTAGTTTTTGAGATNAAGTATGTCATTGAACCTGGATCTCACTAGCTCAGCTAGACTTATTCTCTCTCAGCAGTCATTAGTTACCTGTAGTTCTTAGTCTAAGGATGAGACCCTATGAGATTTTCCCTTCTTCGTTAGCATGGCTATTGATATTGGCATTGTTNGGGTCTTGTTTACGTGCCATTTTAAGAAAGGCAGTCTCACAGGAGACTTCCTGGTAGTCTGGGTCTTAGAATCCTTCTGCCTGTCTGTGGTATTCCCTGAGCCATAGATGTGGGAGCCATGCTGCAGATCCCAAGGGTGATCACACNAATTGGTTACCCAATACAAAGTTTTAGCCTTGAAACCATACACACACAAACAAAACTAGACCCAACAGGTCATACATGTGCATGTATGTATATTTACATGTATTTGTGTGTATGTGTTTGTGTGTGACAATAATAACCAAAGAAAAAGGGGTTATCAATTTGAGAGGAAGGTGGAAAGGATGTGGGAGGGAGTTGCACAGAGGGGAGGTGAGAGGTGCTGGAAGAAGAGGAAAGGGGGAAGTGGTATAGTTATATTTAATTAAAATTTATTCTTAAAAAGAAAGAAAGACCATAAAGTTGGTTGGATAGGAAATAGAGTAGGAGGATGGGTTGAATATGACCAAAATACATTCTATGAAACTTTCAAATGACTAATTCAAATAGACTGTTTGGCCAGCATGATGGGAAAAAAATTGTCATCTCCATTCCTCCTTGACCCAGCACTGCAGTAAGAGTGCCTGGCTTTTTATATGAGTGCTGGGATTTGAACTCAGATCTTCTCTATTATGTGGCAAACATGTTACCAAATGAGCCATCTCCCCAGCCTCTTTACAGTTCATATATGTATGTGTGTATATGTATATATTTTAACTTTGCACTTCCTTGTTATCAACTAAAGCTTTCCATATCACAGATTGCTTTTCAGATATTAAGGAATGTCACAGTAGGTGAATCACATAGGTGAATTTTATATGGGTCTGCATGTACATTTGCAAACATAATCCATAAACGTATCTGTGTTGATTTTTCTTTGGATTTTGAACATTTCATTCATTTTGAATTTAACACAGCTTTCATGCTTTAGAATAAGCAAAAATGGTTTGCATACATTTTAAAATTCAACTGGAATTTTAAATTGTTACACTTGCTGAGACTTAGATTTCCTTAATAAAATCCATTATTAGTGGTGATATCATTAGAATGGAGACATGAACAACCATGAGTTTATGGAGNTGTGTGTTAAGATCACACTGACTCCACAATGTAAAATTTGTGGAGGAACNTTTGATATACATGCTGGAATCAAGGTTGCATAAACTTTTCAATTGCTTCATCTAGCTTGAGAATATTAATTGGACCAATTCAGAGATTCTCTTAGTTCATTTTACTACATTCTTTTCATGTCAGAGCAGGGTGTGTCTGCTGAGTAGATGCTTAGTAGCTGGTGTTCAGGTTTCACAGATGTGTTGTTAGAACCGGCACCCAAGGGAGAAAAGGAGATGGTCACAGGATTGGCTAGTAAGATAAACTGCATGGCAAGTCCAGTTCAACCTCAAAATANGCCTCATGTTTTAGATTAACGGTTCTGTGATGTGGCATTTGTAGTTATCTTTGACTGTTGGCTGTGGGGAGGCCAATCCTACATGCCATCATTATTTGGCATGGAAATTTTATTGTAACTTCCAGCCCTGCTCTGNTGACCTGAGACATCTCCTCCATGGCTCTGCTACATAGGAATTCTAGGGTCAGGTTTTATGTTAGGTCAGGATTAGGAGGATTGTCCAGTCGAATGGGAAGTATTATAATTGCAAATATTAGGAGATGAGGAAGGACACAAGTTATGAAAGAATTATAACGCTAATCGATTTTCAAGTTCTAAAGCTGCCATGGATTTTTCATGTTTTGGTGATGGGTAAGTGCATAAAAATACATTCAATAATGAAAGTGTAAAATCCACTGTAAAGCTCTGTAGCTTCAGCATGGCTATTCTAACTGATTATGAGTTCATTTGGATGTATAGACTTTGGGTCCAGTTAATTGAGGTGGTGTGTAATTTTTTTACTTGCAGGTTTTTAAAATAAAACTTAAAGAAATTCCCATAATAAAAAAGAGCAAGCATGTTTCTGACAATAAGGTTTTAAAATTTTCTATTCTAAATCTGCTTTGGGGAATGACAGAAGTCCTCACCACAAACAGAAACAGATAACATCACTCTCCTGGCCTCCNCTCTCTCCCTTCCTTTCCTGTTTTTTCTTCTGTTTTACTTTTCCCCTTTCAGAAAACAAAAAATGTACAGGTTAGTGCACTTCTTTCCATTTTCATTGGCTATGTAAATTTTTATCAAATTCTAGTGTGGGTCCACCAGTGATATGGCCAGATTAACTGACAACTTGTTTTGTAGCAAACAATACTTAACAAAAATTATTTATTGAGACACAATGGTTGTGAGAATAGAATGCACAACTACTAAAATAAGTCATTACTATTAGGAAGAAATCAATTTTACTTTCCATTTGGCTCAAGTTGTAGTTTCCTAAATACTTCAGAACACTGGTTATTCTTTCCATTTTTGGCATGTTCTTACCTTATTTGGATTTTATTTCTACTTGTAGAAATAAAAGCTACTCATGTGAAGTAGGTTTAGCATAAACTCAGAGTTCACTTATTGTGACCCACTGATTCCTATATGAAAATATGCTTATAAATAAAACATTCAATTTTGTGTTAATTAATTCATGTATAATGTGTATATAACAGTGATGTTTTCTCAATAGTCATTATTTGGCTGAAAGTGATTTCCTAAAGCATAAATTATGAAGCGGAGTCTGGGTTGTTGGCTCCCAGGACGTACCATCTGTGATGATGTAGTCATGTACCAAACTGAAAACACAGAAAAAGAAAAAGTCATACTGGAGGTTGATCTGTCTTCACCCTCAAACATATAACATCAAAACNTATAAAATAGTTTTGCAGGTACTNGAAAACTAGACTTCAAATTATTTCATATCCAGTGATTCAAATCATTGAGTACACCATATGAAATTCATGCATTTGCATGTNTGTGAATAACACACATTTGCATGTGTATGATTATCAATGCTTGTGTGAATATGTGTGTCTATGATTCTAACAATTTATTATATTATATGTTACATTATGCACCAGGAAAGTTGCCTCAGTTTGAGCTTTGACACTGAGAGGACTCAGGGGAATGATAAATGGGTGAGTTGTATATAGATGTTTTCTGAATTTGTTTCTTGTTCCAGCTATATTTAAAAAAAAATTTGAGATGTTGAAGGACAGTTTTGAGATACTCGTTCATCCTCATTGCTGAGAACTATATTGACTAAAACAACTTCCAGTTATTTGAGAAGCCATGGCTATGACTGTAGTTAGGCAACTTTGTAGGTTTTACTTCCTTTAT
The DNA here is from genome assembly GCA_001675575.1 of Neotoma lepida. Taxonomy (NCBI): domain Eukaryota; kingdom Metazoa; phylum Chordata; class Mammalia; order Rodentia; family Cricetidae; genus Neotoma; species Neotoma lepida. The sequence continues at coordinate 38,917 of LZPO01044711.1, forward strand.
TTTCCTTGTCTTGTGTATTTTAATTTACATTTCCTCCTCCTGTCTTTCTCCTTCCCTCCTCCTCTACCTCCTCTTCTTCCTCTCCCTCCTCCTCCCTCCTATTCCTCTTCCTCCCCTTCCTCCCCTCCTTCTTTTCCTACCCTGTAAGATGGATTTTCTAAATGGTCTTGTCAAATAAAACACAGAGGCAGAGATAGGGGTGAAAAGTCTGACAGAGATTAGAGGAATTAGGAACAGCTACCAGCCTCACCTTAGACTNCCGCCACCGCTCCCAAAATGGAGAGTGTCCCAATTCCTTATACCTCCACGTCTATATCCCTTTCCATTGGCTCTTTCAGCCTAGCTACATCACTTTTTTCTGTCACCCATCTTTGTCACTTTTTGCCTGTCTGTATAGACCTCCAGAATTCTATGGTTGATGCTGGGATTAAAGGCGTGTGTCTCCACGCTTGACTGTTCCTAGTGTGACCTGGAACTCACAGGGATCCAGACAGACCCTGCCTGCTAAGTGATAGGATGAAGGGCGTGTGCTAATTTTGCAAGGCTAGCGGCTGACCTTGTTCCTCTGATCCTCAGATAAATTTTATTGGGGGACATAGATAAAATACCACCACACTACCCCTTCCTACTACCCCTCCTATTCTTCCTTCTCTTCTTTCAGTGTTGGGTATTGAACCCAAGGTTTCAAAATACTACACAACTGAATCACACAGCAAGCCCCAGGAGGTTTTATTAAGTGGGGTGTCATAGAAAACAAACTGTTATTTTTCACATCCATTTCTCGTCTATGAATTCAAATTATCGCCTTTAAGATCAGGACATGGAGTGGAGTGGAGATGACAGCAAAATCAGTGTGTTCATCCTTATGTGTGGTTTCTCTGCTCCAGGATCAAGGAAGATTCCTGTGTACAGAAGAACCCATACCACTCCAATCAGAGATCTGTGAAGATGTGAGATTGAAAGTACTACTTAAATTTGATGTTTCACATTAAAAAGTTGGTGTATTCTGCCCTGGTGCTCAATTTTAAATATTGAACAAATGACAAAAGTTGACATGAGTAACACAAATAAAAATTATTAGTCAAATATTCTCATTGTATTTGCTTATAAGTAGCTTCTCACACTCTTTTTGACTTTTTTATTATTGAAATGTGTAAGTAATAATTTCAAAAATAATTCTTTAGCTAGTCACTATTGAACATTTTAAACTTTGTTTTTAATAAATTCCAATACTCACAATCCTGATAAGCATCTCAAAAATATAAAAGCAAATTAATAAGCTATACATATATAGCCATTCTCTAAGTATTTCAGTGCCAATGTTTTATTCAACTTTTGCATTCATGGCAAAAAGTTCAGGTAAAAGTAAAATTGGTTCTATATCAAATTATTCACTGTTGCAGGCTTTAAGTGAACGTATAAATAAACTTATTTAATTTATTTACCATTTTGGTGATTTACACTGTAAATAAGGCTAGATGAAAATGGGAAAATTGCATATAGAAAACCTTTCCTGCGCTCTACTTCTTATAGCAACATCTCATGCCTTACTTTTCATCAGTGGTTCTTTTTGCTTGTTACATGCTGTACCAGCATACTGGCTTCATCTCAGTCTGTCATGTGTAAATGTTAGTTAAATGCTAAAGCCAACTAGCATTCACAGTTATCTGAGTTCTCCACTTCTGTGGCATGCTGTATAATTTCATTCATACAGATGGGCCCTAATAATTACTTCTGCCACTGGATCTAAGTCAAAAGTGATATGTGGTGCTTCCAGTCAACCTTCAGAACTTCCTGCAAGTTCCAGGAAAGCTCTAGTCCAAGCTCACAATGTCCTTTGTTTTTTGATCTGCTAGATGAAAGGATTAGGGCCATGCATGACCACCTAGAGCCAGGTATTCTCCGTGTCCTCAATCTGTTTTTACTATTCACTACTAAGTGATCAATTAAGAAAGCCAAAATCAAGATCCCAGGTTTGTAGACAAATTGCTAAACAGTCTTATCAAATAAAAAAAACATGGAGCCAGATATTGTGGTTGAAACCTGAGAGACCAGAGAAATAGGAAAAGCCACAACTAACCTCACCTTACCGACACCTCAGTCTCCAAAGAGAGACCTACCTCCTGTCTACCCACACCTATATGCCTTTCTGTTCTGCTCCCTCATTTGCTCTCTCAGTCCAGCTACATCACTTCCTCTTCCTGCCCAGCTCTGTTACTTCCTGTCTATCTGTACAGACCTCCAGACCTCTATGGTTAGTGCTGGGATTAAAGGCATGTGTTACCACGCTTGGCTCTGTTCTCCAGTGTGGTCTTGCACTCACAGAGATCCAGACAGATCCCTGCCTCCCAAGTGATAAGATTAAAGGAGTGTGCTAACATTGCCTGACTTCTATGTTTACTTATAGTGGCTGGCTTTTGCCTCTGATCCTTGGATAAATTTTATTGGGGTGCACAGTATATTGGGGTGCACAGTATATTGGGGGACACAATACATCACAGGTTCTCTTAGGTTAATGAAATACAAGGACATGTTTACTGTCATCCTGATCACACTATGATGGATAAATACAGCTAATAAAAGTAAATTGTGTATATGTTTGTGTCTCTCAGATTTTATATAGATACATGAAATCACATCTATAACATATATAAAACAATATATAAACATATATATGTGCATATATGTATATAAACACACACATACAATTTTACTCTAGAGTAGAAATGAAATGGGTGGAATAGAGAAGACAGAGTAGAAAGAAAAGATTGAGGGTCTTGGGGAGAAATGTGTTCAACCGATACTTGTGTGACAGTGTCTTATATCACACAGAAACATGGATAATAAATATATATATGTTAGCTGGATAAATCTTTCCCTACATGCCAGTACCCAAATAACCAGTCAGAGGCTTTATATTAATTACAAACAGCTCCTTGGTTGGTGGGCTGGCATGTACTGTCACTCTGTCCTCTTTTCCCTGTATCTCTCTTGGATTTCCTGCCTGGCTCTTATCCTGCCTTACCATAGACCAAAATAGCTTTTTCATTAACCAATAGTAGCAACACATATTCACAGCATGCAGAAAGACCATCCCACAGCATATATGATTTGAGCTGGAGAGATGGCTCAGCAATTAAGAGTGCTTACTGCCCTTCCACAGAGCCAGAACTTAGTCCTCAACACCTGTGTCAGGCACTCATAACTATCAGCACCTCTAGTACTAAGGGATCTGAAATTCTCTTTTGTCTTCATGGGCACCTGCACACACAAAAAGACTCATACAGAATGAGAAAAAATAAATATATACATCAAAATTGTAAATAATTGTGTCTCTGTATTGGCAATAAGTAAACAAGTAGCATGTTTTGATTTTAATTTCAATGAAAATGTAGCATTCATTAAATGGAGATCAGTATTTAATGTCTAACATAGTCACTATATATTTTTCTCCTTAAAGGGAATAAAATACAAATTTGATTTAACAGAAGGAATTAGACTAAATATGCATGAAAGCAAAAATTGTCCCATATTTTATTTTTATTTTTATTAACTCAACAAATATTTCTTGAACGTCTCTTTTCTGGGTCTAGGCTACACAGTCCTCCAACCCTCATGAAGTTATGGAGTTTACCTTCTAGCAAAAGAGATGGGCCACAGTAAGCACAAAGAAGAATCAGCTGCATATTCAAGGACGGTGTGCTCCAGGGTAAAGGGAACAAGGTGAGGGGAGTTTTAGGATACAAGAGGGAAAAGTGTTCTTCATGGTGTCATGGGTGTCACATTTGGAGAAAGTAAGGGAAAGAGTACAGAGAATTTAAGGTGGATAAATAAGCATGCAGGCCGAGAGTGGGGGTCCATAAGAAACAGAGAGCAGGTGGAGGACCACTGCAGACACTAAGAAGAGGACACTGCAGACACCTCACTTACGTCGAAGGGTAGTTTCTATAAGGGGTGATTAACTTAGTCATCCCATCCTGCCCACCCCTTTGCTACTCTATTTCCCTTCCCAGTTCATGTAGCCACTGTTGATGCTGCTTCTCCACCATCCTCTTCCTTCTTTTTTTCCCCTTCTTCACTTTTTCCTCTCCTTCAAATATTCTCCTCTTTTTTCTCTTTCTCCTCTTTCTTCTCCTCTTCTTCTTTGTCAGTACTAGCCCTACACATGTTAACACATGCTCTTCTATGGGATTTCACTGTCATCTCTCCTTTTACTTTTGGATTTTGAGAAAGTGTCCTTCTAAGACACCAAGTCTTGATTTGAACTCACTCTGTGGCCCAGGGAGGCTTTGAGCTTGTGCTCTATCTTCCTTGACTTCTCAAGTAACTGCCATTGTAAGCCCTTACCTCCAGGTTTGGCTCCTAGGACATCATGTAGTTTTAATTTATATGCTTATTGTTCATATTGCTCATATCTTTAGAATACAAACTCTACAAAGTAAAGATCACATTTATCTTATTATATATATTAAAATAATTACATATCTACCTGTCATCTTATCAATCTACATTTTGTTTGCCAGTAGGTCCCATCTTAAATGTTTTCATATAAAGGCAGTAGATTTTAGAGAGAAGTGTATACTGTGCTTGAGATTTTGAAACTCTATTCTGATTCTCAGATGGTGGTTCCAGTGAAATTATTAAGACTATAGCCAACAACTTTTTTTTTTCCATTTGGACACAGATACTTTGTCTCTTCCTCTCTTGACCATCCATTTTCTTTTAGAAACTACGATCACCTTACACTCAAGTTCATCCCCTTGGCTCAGGTTATCCACATTCATAGAAGTTGGTCATCTAGCTTGTTGATCAGAAGCAACAGAGTCACGCTGTGTCTAACAAAAACTTGAAGAGTCGGTTCTTTCTCTTTCTTTTGTATTGAAACTTTAATTTAAAAGACTTGTAAATAAAAAACATCCCATAATGAAATTAACCAGACCCAAACTCTAAACATCTCAACAAACTTCTATACAATGAGATGGGAATGTGAAAAATTCAGGGCCAAGCTGCATAGCTTCAGAATGGCTCTTCCTACTGGATGCGTTCCCAATCTTTCAGTGATTAAAACAAACATCCAGGTGGTCTCAGAATGAGGCAGGTATGCATAGAAAGTGGTGTGAGTGGTCATGCTGGAAATGTTTACTTGACTCCTGTGATATCCATGTCCTTTCCACAGTGTGGCTTTTCTGCCATTCTTTGCACTCAGGACTAAGCAGTTCTTGCTAGTANAGTTTACTCTGGGCTTTTGTTATTAGCAAACCCAGTTTCAAATCAACATAATACCTATAGCATTATCAGCCCACGACCATGCTGATAGAGTTTGAGCATTTCTTATATCTGCTAAAGATAATAGGAAAGTCATTTGAAAGGAAACTATTTATATGTTAAAAAAATTAACTGTTAACAATTCTAGAAAAAAAGATTGTCTTCACCAAAGTCTGAGGGAGCAAGTGATCATTTGGAGATATGCCATCTNACTGTGTGCTCCCAGGAAGGGTCATGTGCTTGTCACCGTGGCTCACAGCACAGATTGGAACAAAGTTCCCACAGAAGGCCTCAATTGGTAGAGATATAACCTTTTTTTATGAATCTGACCTTTGAAACCAGCAGAGTGGGCAATAACCATTAACAGATCAAATATGAGAAATGTCAGGTNTGGAGTAAGCCTTGACAGAAAATATTTCATCAGCCTAAGCCTTGAACAATCACTGACAGGACCTGGGAGGCCATTCTACAGGCACCCTTCTCCCTTACTCTCTGTGATAAGGATGACAGGTCGCTTCTTTTAGTAGTGCCCTCCTTAGCTAAATGTTCAGCTACAAGAAGATCAAATTGACTCAAGCACACCATAATTCTGAGAAATTACCATTGTGAGGTGACCTAGTTTTCTTCTTATTGCCACAGTGAGGGAGCCCTCATAAAGAAATAAGCTCAATACTTTTAAGTACTCATGTCTGTATTTTTCCAAGCACTATCTAGTATGTAATGCTATTGCATATTCTTTTAGCCAGAGGCATCTTTAGCTAACTTCCCCAAATCTCCTTCCCCAATTGTTAAGCACTTCTCACAGCTTCCAGTTTAAGGTCACTATAGAACTGGCAACTGGGAAGCAGATAAAAATAGTTATTGGTGAGCAGAGAACACTTCTAACATTCTTCAATGTTTATGTTTTTGTTTTATTTTTAATGCAATTGCCAATTAACCAATTTGGTTATGAAGTGACAGCAGAAATCCCACTAATACAGTTTTATGGAGGTAATATCATATTCCAATTGGCCTTTAATATCAGCAGCACCATCCAGTATCCTAAGATTGTGTGCCGACTCAGGGCTAATCCTGTTAAAATCCAGTCATTGCCAAAGTGGGAAATCCCATTAGTGACTTGTTCATGAATGTCTTTAAGATGGACCTTGTTTCTGAACTGTGGAAGGAAAATTGCAGGGTGCTGCTCAGGCTGTGGCCGCAATCCCTGAGCTCTGGAAGTAAGCTATCCATCACTATCCTTGGATCAGAGGGGGACATAATTGCATGCATCATCTACCACCCAATAAACACTAACAAGTCATGATAAGGGCAGTTGAAGTGCAGGTTTGTAGCTACAGGGAAATGAGATGGGTACTAAAAGGGAAGGGAACATCTGAGTTCTCTTCCTAACAGATAGTTCTGTCTGCCTTCCTACGAAGTTTTATTTCCTTTGCGCTCTTATACTTTCATCCTGATGACATGGCTATTATTTTATAGCAGTTTCCAGCAGTTAATTAATGAACTGCACACAAGTGACATGACACCACCTTGCCCAATTATCTCTAGCATCTATTTTTACAGTACAAAGCACTGCCGCTTTGTGGGTTGTCTTGTTCGCAAATTGGCTCAGGAGGCAGTTACTTTAATAGCCAAAACAATGCAACAGTAGTGCCACACTGGTGACACGAGGTAATTGTAAATCACCNTGTGAGATCTCATAAAGCTCACCATAAAAACCCTGGTGATATCATGTAATAAAAGTGCCCATTTCTACTGAGTTAAGCAGCTATCGCTCAGGTTACCGTGTAATCTCATGAGCCTCCTCCTTACTTCATATACAATAGGGCATGGCTGGCGGGTATGGTGACCACAGGAACCAAAGGATCTCTCTCTCTGTCTCTCTTCTGGATCTCTCTCTCCACTTCCCTTATATTTTGAACTTGTTCAAGCTGCTATTGATTTTCATGCTGCCTTTTCTCTCTAATCCACCCTCTTCAGTCACCAGAGAGNGCCTGGCCTTTTATCAGGCTTACACCTAGATCTTTGCTCAGTTTACATGTCCCTGTAACCATATTGATTATTGATTTTCTTTTAGAGTTTGCTGCAGCAGCCTCTGTTTAATTAAAAATCATTTCATGTATAAAATACTATCACAGTGTTATTTCTAGAAAGAGAAGCAAGGGCAAATTCTCTCTCTCTCTCTCTCTCTCTCTCTCTCTCTCATATGCCTCCAGACTCTTCCCCCCCTCTCAGGCTGCTATAAAAACCCAAGATGACCTTGGACTTCTGGACATCCTATTACCTCTTCTGAGGTGCTGGGATTACAGGCTTAGATCACCACTACCAACTCTAAGGCCTTGGGAATCCATCCCAGGACCTTATGCATGCTTACCAAGTACTCTGCCACCCCAGTTCCCTTTGACAAAACAAAAGCAATATCCTTTTTTAAGCAAATTATGAAAAGGCTTGGAATGCTTCTGTGGCCAGTGGAGTCGGTGGGATGGTTTACAGCATCAACTGTGAAGATCTCCATTCTGTCAGCGATTCCTAAGTACTCCATGTTTTCTCATAAAATGTGTAAGTCTGCAGTCTCTGCTGTCACTTGGATCATTCGGTAACCCTATTTGTATTCAGCAGTGTCATAATTATCTATCATCTATCTATCTATCATCTCTCTCTCTCTCTCTCTCTCTATATATATATATATATATATACATATAGTTATTTTTTATGAAGCTGAGTCATTTACAATGAATATGAAAGAAGTCTGGAGTATGAACTCCTACTACCTAGGAGGATATTGGTAGAAATTAATAATAAAAGAAATAACCACACATGCCATATACAGTTCAAATTGCTTCTGCTTTTACTAGTTTCCATTATTTCTGAGTATTTTTCTATTTTTCAAGAGATACTTTAAAGGATTTTTCCTTTGTTTTTAAAACTCTACCTATTGCTGTTGTTTTATCTGCAGTACTGTGTATGAGGTGTGCATTATGAACCCCTTTCAAGCAAAACTGCCCAAACTTGCTATTCTGAGCACTGTTTCCACCTGCAGGACGTGCTTTCAGGAGCCATAGCATAATGCAGTGGAGTTTTGAAAACTTCTCTCCTGAGCTTTGAAACTACTTGTTTAAGACACGCGGGAAAACTAGCTATGTTATTTACTCCATTTCTATGCTTAGATTTGGTTTTGAAAGCAAAATAAGCATGAAGTGCCCGAATCCTTCAGACGTTCATTAGTTCCCAGGGAATTGTGGCCATTTCTAAAATCTAATCTACTAGCAAAGCCAACCTAGGTTGGCTAGATAAAGTTGTTGAGAAGTTGGTGATCAATCAAAGATATTGAGATAACTCTACATTGGAATAAGAGTATGGCTTAGGAAGGCAAGACATTACAAGTATGCACAGCTTTTTATTTTGATTAAAAGTTAGTTGTTAAAATTACTTAGAGTTGTCTTATAAAGTAATAATTCTTCTAACACAAAACACAGTTACATAGTTTCCATATAGGAAGTAAAGCTGCACTCTGTATTTCCATACGTTATAAAATGAGTATGGAAAAATATGTACACTTAAAATATTACAAAACATACATTTTTCTGCTGAGAAGCCTAGAAATGAAGAAAACTGTGTATTGCATGGTAGATAATTTAACTCAGAGATTCAAATCTAGTATGTTGTCAAGAAACACATTTGTATACTTGCTAAATATGTAACCAAAATGTGTACTTATGAGATAAGCAATTTAATTAGAACATCATAAATGTGTATACATATTAATTTTCATCTGGTTGACCTTACTATGGGAACTGTTACATTAGATATNTAGTGAATTGCTAGTGTTTTACCTTTTTTCAAGTAGTTTATAGTGGCAGCAGATGATAGCTTATATTGAAAATAATTCAATGATTTATTATGCCAAAGTCACAGCTAGTATTAACGTACTTGGCAAATACAAATGTCTGGAAAGATAAACATCCAATTGGATTCAATAAATTGACAGCTGNGTGTTCACTGATGGAGGACAGACCGTGGGGATAGGACTGATAAACACAGACACTACCTTACATTTGTTCAGNACAGAGACAAATTTCTATACTATGGTGTACTTTTAATTTCTCTTGTAAGAAATTGCTACAAGAATGGTGTGCTATTCAAGCTTGTAATTGATAGACTGAGACAGAAGGATAACAAGCATGAGAGTGAGGTNACCATGGGCTACAAAGTGAGATTTTATGCAGGTAAAAGGTGTAAAAGATGACGATGATGACGATGATGATGCCACTGAATGGAGAAGCAGATATTGTAACTATCAGGAATGTTGAAAATTGATTATGACTCATTCTTTGCTGGGAGTAGGGTAATGTATTTGTTATTATCAGACACAAAAACAAAANAATGTTAAAGAGAAGGCTGTCATATCAGAAAATCAATGGGAGTATCCAGTGGCCTGTTGTTGAGATCCCATTAGAAGTTCAAACAGAAAGAGGTGAGGAATATAGGTGTTTTTCACTTAGTAAAAATGCTGGAGGCCTCCACTAAGAGCTCAAGATGGGGTGCACAGGAAGGAAGGAACTCATACTTTAGCTCTGCTGGGCTTTCTGCTTCTCTCCTGCTAACTCCTCCAATGTATGCTCCCACAAGTTTCAGTTGGTAGATATGGACAGCAAGCTACTTTCCTGTAGACTGTGTTTTCACCTTTCTCCAAAGGTGATTAAACACATGCTGCTTACATAGTCCTCTTGTTTTCATGGATTTTTAGCAGGGCTTCTATTAGCATTATTGATTCCTAATCTAGATAATTATTAGCTGTGGGGACAGTCTGGTCCATCTGTAGGATGGTCTACTGCATTGATGACTTCTACCCACTAGATTTTGTTTACATTGTCACCCACATTATGAGTATCAAAACTTGTCCACAGACATTGGCAAAATGTCTGCTAGAAGCCTAAGTGTCTCCAGTTAGAAGTGATTTATTAATAATAGTGTGGAATGACAGACTGAATTAGTAGACCAATAAATAATGTGATCTCATATAGGAGACACACAATGATGAGATTAGAAGTTACTGGTTTGTGGGGATGATAGAGAAATTATATCAGGCCAAGAGAGTTTTCTCCATTTGATTATGATCATGTAGCCAGAATGCAGTTTTTTCTGCCTGCGACATACAGTAGTTTTTTTTTTTAAATGTGCATGTCTATGTGGTGTGCATGCATGTATGTTTGTATAAATGTGTTTGCTTGTGTGTGGTGTGCATGCAAATATGTGCATATTGGCATATTTGCATTGTGTAGTGTGCATGCATATAGGTGTAGTTGGGTGTGTTTGCTGGTGTGTGGCACATGTTTCTGTGTGGGAGTTCATAGGTATGGGTATGTGTAGAAGCCATGTTGGTACATGTAGCTTCCACCTATCTGTCATTTACATGGCTTCTGGAAATCCAAATTATTGTTTTCATGTTTGATTGCTCTACCCACTAAGAAATCTCCACAGCCCCTGGATTTCTCAAAGGACTGTTCATTCAACTTGTGTCAAGAGAAGCACNATTCAAACAGCCTGGAGAGGAAATAGCAATTCTGCAAGTGGACAGGCCAAACCACATTAGTGACTGCTCAGGGCAGCAGGGCTGTGGAGTTCAGCATATGGAGTTATGTCTACAAATTTGTGACAGCAATGAAGGTATAGTCAGGAAACATAAATTTCCACAGCAGGCATGAAAAAGTTAATACACAAAATATTAATAATTTCCCCCTTTCCTTCCTTTCTTAGAAATATCAGCTATCAGGAATGTATTTTTCCCCCAGAGAGTAAGTTTTATAGGAATCATTCTGGGTGGTACAGTAATGTGAAATTAGAANGTCTTTTTATCAGATAATAATTCATCCTAAAATATAGTGCATCTCTAACACCATGAATTAAAATATATGTTGACAAAGAGATATTGCCTTTTACACTGGGTAATACACTTGTATGGATTTATGGTTAGTACATAATATTAAGTGGCCTGGACAGGGAGAACTCATTGAGCTCTTGGGAAAGACTGTAACTTACGTTTCCTGCTGACTTATGTTTTCCATGGCACCTTAATAAGATTTATGGAATATTTAGTCTTTGATTCTTTAATTATAATTGGCAGGTGTCCCTGAAGTTGTAAAGCAATTACGAAGCCTGGGGTTATTTGCTTATTATAGCAGNACTGGTGGACTTGATTTTTGTAGGCTGTTTGTTATGTCTTCTTTCTATTCATTTATCATTTTAGATTGGATCTCTGAAGAATAGCATCCTAGCCGTGACCAGTACCTCAGGGCACAGGCAAAGACAAGGAATCTAGAAAGCACACAAGTAATTTTATTGCACATGAGATTTGACCGTCGGCTATAAAATTTAACACCTGACACTATGAACTGCTCTGTAGATGGTCATTAAAAGTGGAAACTGATTTGTTCTTAAAAGCCACCACAAATTTTAACTCTGTTAATACTTGAAATATAGTTAAATATTCTGTGGTTTAAAAAACCCCTTTGAATGGATGAACCCTCTTCTTCTGTACTTATGGACCAGAATTTTTAAACATAAACTTTTGAAGTACAAATGAATGGAAAAAGAGATCCATTATCTTGATTCATGTTCTTGATTCTTGTTTTTGTTCTGATTCAGGATGGAANTTTACAGTCTTCAAAGAGAGCCATTTTTATAAATTTCTTGAAGAAAGAGCACTTACATCAGTTCATTTTCCATAGTGTTTTTTTCAGATCTATTAATGTTTTTGCAAATTATGATATATGATAAATATTCTCAATGTTTTCATTTACTCAATGAATTTGTATTTCATTATTACCACTTCCTAGGTAATGGATGCACAGTAGAAAAAGCAAATATAGTTTCTTCTCTCAAAAGTTTGCCGTCTAAAGGAGAAATTTTTATTCACCTATTTTTTTCAGTGAATCTATATTGTGTCTGTCTCACTTCTGTTATACAATGAAATAAGCCAAGTCCCAGATTTGTGGTATATTTGTTTAGTTAGAAGCATTAAGTATAGACAAATGAATATGTAATACAAGGAATAAAAATGAATCAGTGCAAGTATGCTATGCCATATAGTTAGGAACCCTAACATTCTTGTGATTATGATCAATATTGATGGAGGAAGGGGATTTGTGACTCACTGTTGAAGAGCTACATGGGGAGTGGAAGGCATTGCAGTATTCCATGGTGGCAGGAGTGTGAGGGAGCTGGTCATATTGCTGCTGCAGTCAGGAAGTAAAGAATGCACAGAGAATGTGTCCAGGATATACAACCTCAAGGCGTATTGATGGTGGTCTCATTCCCCAGGTTCAACTGCCTAACAATTCCACAGTCCTGTCTTGGGATCATGACTTCAAACACAATACGTGTGGTGATATTTTATCTGTGTTCCCCAATAAAGCTTATCTGAGGATCAGAGGAAAAAGCCAGCCACTNCAGTAAACATAGAGGTCAGGCAATGGTAGCACACGCCTTTAATCCTCTCACTCAGGAGGCAAGGATCTGTCTGGATCTCTGTGAGTTCAAGGCCACACTGGGAACAGAGCCAGGTGTGGTGGCACATGCCTTAAATTCCAACACTAGTTAACCATAAAGGTCTGGATGTCTGNCCAGGCAGACAGGAAGTGACAAAGCTGGGTAGGAAGAGGAAGTGATATAGCTGGGCAGAGAGAGGAAATGAGGGAGCAGAACAGAAAGGCATATAGGTGTGGGTATACAGGAAGTAGGTCTCTTTGGAAGCAGAGGGTTGGTGGTGTGAGGTTGGCTTGTGGCTTATCCTATTCCTCTGATCTCTCAGCTTTAACCTCTGTTTCTGGCTCCAGGTTTTTTATTTAATATGACTGTCTAGCAATTCATCTACAAGGAGGAAATGGAGAAATATCTATCATGCCTGCCTGCCTTTCTTCCTTCCTTCCTTCTTTCCTTCCTTCCTTCCTTCTTTCTTCCTCCCTCTCTCCCTCCCTCCCTCTCTCTCTTTTATAAGTTAAATATTATACAGAATAACTTCCACTTTAAACAATTGTGGTGATACTTTGTTTATGATCTAACAAATAAAGNTTGCCTGAAGATCAGTGTGCAGAGCTAAGCCACTATTTAGCCATAGAGGTCAGGCAGTGGTNGCATATACCTTTAATCCCAGCACTTGGGATCTCATGCTTTTGTTTCCAGTACTTGGGAGGCACATATGCCTTTAATCCCATCACTAGGGAGGTTGAGATAGGAAGTGATATGGTTGAGTGGAGAAAGGAATANAAGGCAGGAGGAGAAAGGAGCTCAGTTTTTTTGGCTGAGGAGTTGGTGAGGTGAGAGGTAACTGTGGCTTGTCCCTTTGTCTGTCTGATCTTTCAACATTTACCCTGATATCTGGCTCCAGGTTTTTATTAAGACCGTTTAGGATTTTGACTACATCTGGCATCCAACCTGAGGGGCTTGAATTCATGAAAAAGCTGCTTGCCTGTGGCTTTGAAGCCACTGGCTCATGTCAGAGCTACATGCAGCAGGGGTCACTAACCTACCAGCTAAGGAGTTAGCTGCTTTCACACATTCCCCCTTGCAGATGGCTGACTCTTTGGCTTCTCTCCTCTCCTGGCAGGTTGTGGCTTTCCCTGGACCCACTCCACAGACTGCTGCCACACTAGGTAGCTGCCTCACTTCACCATCATCTGAATTGTCATTGTCAGCAGATTTGGTGAGTCAGTTGGGATTTCTTAAAGGGAGGAATTAGCTAATAAAAAAGAGAGGAGTTTATTCCTACATTAAAAAATGGGAAATATTATTACAATGGAGGGAATTAGGTCTCTGTTTGATAATACACTAGACAGTTTGAAAATGGAGTAATTAAATGAGAGGATAATTAATGTAGATGGGATTTAAATAATGTCAATTATAAATATTAGTTGTTTGATCATTTTTGTTTTATCATTAAAAAAGTTGGTCAATATGAGTGCCAAGATAAAAGTTTTAGAAAAACTTGTTAAAACAGATCATAGAGATATTCAGACCCAGACAGAGGAATTTAAAGGAGACACAATCTCAGCATTGCATTATAAGGTTATAGAGGAACAGCCTAAGGATTTCAAACAGCCAACCTTAATTTATCCAGTAACATTATAGGAATTGCCACCATTATAGGAACTACCAAATGATAGATATCCTTGAAGCTGTGTAAGAGTTGAATGGGCTCCTGTGCAAATGTTAGATTTGAGGAGATTCAAGAAAGTGATAGTCTCATGTGGCATGCATTCACCTTTTGTGAAGCAGATGTTAAACTCGTGGTCAACTTGTAATAGAATTATCCCTCAAGATGGGAGAGACTTGATTACAGCAGTCTTGGAGCCTGGTCCTCAGTTACAGTGGAGGATCTGGTTGAAAGATGAGGTTAATACCATTGAACAATGAAGTAGGGCAAGAGGAACAGAAAATTGAAATATCAGGTGTTTCAATTGTGGTACATAAGGTCACCTAAGATTGTAAACAGGGCATTCTTAGAAACAATTTTTTTCTAAGAATAATCCCAGCAGAATGCCCCTCCCTTCTGGAGTATGCAGAAGATATGGCAAAGGCAGATAGACATTGGACTAATAAATGGAGATCAACAAGGGACAGTCAAGGTAACCTTTTGCTGTAGGGAAATACTTGAGGGGTCTCTCACAGGTCCCCCTGTCAAATTCAGTTCANTCATTTCCTGTCACCATGGAGGAAACTCCTTCCCAGAGCAATTAAAGAACCTAATGCCAGGGGGCCCCTTAAACAGATCAAGCTACACAACTGTCTAGTTTATGCAGAGGACCTAGTCCAGTCCCATGGAGGCTCCACAGCTGTTGGTCTAAAGTTATGAGTTCCCACTAGTTTGGTTTGGTTGTCTCTGTAGGTTCTCCATCATGATCTTGATGCCCCTTGCTCATAGAATCCCTCTTCTCTCTCTTTGGCTGGATCCTGGAGCTCAGCCAGGTGCTTGGCTGTGGATCTCTGCATCTATCCCTGGTGCATGAGCTGGCTTTTTGGAGCCCACTACCTATGGTGGGACACCTTGCACATCTTTGATACAAGGGGAGGGGTTTGGACCTGCTCTAGGTGATATAATAACTATAGGAGAGAGAACAAAAGATTTAGGAGAAACCATAAAGCAAATATGATAAAGATTAGATTTGAATAAGAGAGACCTCTTAATTAGAAGAGGTGATATTTCATCAACTGACATAACCATTTAACTTAAATTAACTTGACTAACAAATGCCTCTCCTTCGATCAGATATAGCTTGCTAAAAGAGAAACTCCCCAAAGTTAGGGTTGGGGCAGGGTTTTGTTTTTGTTTTTCAGGAGAATAAAGGCATTCAGATAAGGAATCTGAAGACCACTGGACAAATGAGACATCTGAAGAAAAAGGACAAATCATCCAGAAAAAAATGTACCAAGAAAAAGAGTAAATGGCCCTATTGGTATACCACATTTCTAACAGGATAAAATTTTATAAATGTTCCCAAATGTTTGTTTCTGCTTTTCTCTGCAGACATATAATACAAATGGTCTTTTTTGTAGTCCTAGTTCAATTAAAAATTATAGCTGGCTTTGGAATTGGAGTGTGGCTCTCTCCTTCTCTAAACCCAAGCATGCTTGTTAAAGTAAAATCCAAAATATCTGTCTCATGTCAGAACAGCCACCTGATATGGGACAGAAGAAAAACAAAAAATTAGAAACTATTTTATTGCCACTAATTTTATAATCCTTTGGTTTTGTTTTAACTCTTTAGAGCTTTTCTTATAGTTAAAATATTACCACAAACCTTATAAGATAAATATAAATATATATACATATATTTAAAACTTTTTGTCATGATATTAATGGTCATACAGAATACTAACTAATTCTAAAAAAAGGCTTCACCTAGCTTCCTNTACATGATTTCAGGTGTGAGTCTCTATCAGGTCACTAGAAATTAAGTTTTTGTACTCTGGATATACATAACAAATATTGATCCTTTAGCCTCTTTGAGATCTGCTGCATATGACATTTAAAATGTTTAAGTTTTCTTCAATGAACCATGACCATGCCTAACAGTGAACTTTGAAGTCTCCAAAAGGATAATGGAGCCCCACAATGATGCTTCCACGTGGACTATGATAATGGTACTAAGCTGACAAACATCACCCAAAGATCAGCTTTGAACCACAAACTGCGCAGGACAATTTTGAGGTGGCCAGCTGAGATAATCCAGCTTCACAGACTACTCTAGCCAGGACTTGAGACAAGCCTTGCACTTTCCCATTATGCAGAGACCGGACAACAAATGTTACAGTTAACTCTCCCAGGACTTGAAAGTTAAGCCAAAATTTTCTTTCAGTATCCCCTAAAGATGCCTTCCCCCAGACAGCAGGAAGTAAATTTAAGAATACAATTTCCACAATTCCAAGAGGTGGAGTGAGTGATTTTTGTTTGTTCAATGGTTTATGGATATTTGTCATTGTTTAGGGTGTTGGTTACAAGTTGTTATTGGTAATGGTCAGANAAAAAGCTGAACAAAAGAGGTTAGATTCAGAGTTCTTGTTTTGAAAAGAAAAAAGAAAAAAAGAGGAAATAGAAATGATAGGATAAAGGGCAGATTATTGAATCTACTCTGAAAATAAAAAAGAGGGATATAGATATGATAGGATAAATGGGAAGATTATTGAATCTACTTTTAAAAAGCAACTACTTGTTTGAAATATTTTACACTGACATGGATCTTTGTATATTGATACAAAGTTGAGATTATTTTTGTTAAAACATACTGTACATACATTTCTAATCTTGCTCATGATATGTACCTATAAATCTCATTTAACAATGTAATGCAAATTGCTAGTCCTTGAAAGTTATTATTNCAAACAATTTAGGATAATAAGGAAATTCAGGCTAGTAATTAGTCACCTATTACAATTGAATTGTAGTTAAGTTAGGTATGTTTTCAAGGCCAAAGAGANATATATTTTAGATAGACAGGTCATTCTCAAACACTTCAGAGATCTACAGAATATGATATTTAACATGTTTCAATAACATAGGTTCTTTATTTTTATGACAATGAGACATGTCTGCTCCTGGCAGTACCAATCTACTTCAGAGAAGATGATGGACATGGAAGAAACTCCATATGGAGTTTACTTTCTTTGTGGTAAAAGTTAGCCACCAGGCAAAAATATGTTCTTGCCTCTACTACTGACAGTATGCTGTCTAAATGGGACAAGCAAGACACAAAAGAAAGGACTGCTGAACTTTGCCAAGACAAGATAGGACAGTCCTTCAGAATATCCTGCTTTACAGAAAAGTCTGTCAGATATTCTAGGCCTATAGACCAAAGATGGATGCTTCACTATTACAGAGGAACCTTTGGTGACTGTCCAGGCAGCCAGCTGTTTCTGTCATTGCTCACATTCTTTGGAAGTCACTTGCTTGCACGTCCTGTTTACTCAGGTAATATTATTTCCTTCTTGGGTCTCTGAGGGAGTTGAAGACTACATAGTTATATAGTTTTTCTTGTCCAGATTCAGAAAAGAAACTCACTAAACAGGTGTAAAGTATATAAGATTGAGAGACATCAAAAGATAGTTTTGGATGGTAATGCAAGTTAGGATAGAAAATAAATTAGGTACAAGACTTTGGACTCACCAAGATAGGATAGATAATGGAGTATTTTCTCTGAATTTGTCAAAAGCAAATGGACNAGACATTTTTGATGTATTTATTGCCTGTACATATTATATATAGTTATTGTACTCATATATATATTTTCTTATCTTAGTTATAACCTTTTTTATTTTAGGTAGAAAGGGGAAATGTGGTGATATTTTGTTTGTGATCCAACAAATAAAGCTTGCCTGAAGATCACAGTATGGGGCTAAGCCACTAGTTAACCATTGAGGCCAGGCAGCAGTGGCACATACCTTTAATCCCAGCACTTGGGAGGTTGAGATAGGAAGTGATACAGCTGGATGGAGAAAGGAATATAAGGCAGGAGGAGACAGGAGTATAAGGCCAGAGGTGAAAGGAGCTCAGCTTTTTTGGCTGAGGAGTTGGTGAGGTG
Organism: Neotoma lepida; assembly: GCA_001675575.1. NCBI lineage: Eukaryota > Metazoa > Chordata > Mammalia > Rodentia > Cricetidae > Neotoma > Neotoma lepida. The sequence goes on from LZPO01044711.1 coordinate 57,251, forward strand.
AGAGGTGGCTGTGGCTTGTTCCTTTGTCTCTCTGATCTTTCAGCATTTAACTTGATATCTGGCTCCAGGTTTTTATTAAGACCAATTAGGATTCATGCAAGAAACAATAAACAAGGAATATGAAAGTGAAAGCAAATTTTCTCTAATACTTTAAATTCCTTGATTGTGGAACACTGTGATGGAGGAATATGCTGCACATATGAAAAAATATTTAAAGTATAAAAAAATCTTCATACATATTTGTTCATGAATAGTAATGAAGGGAAAGATTGAAGATAACATCAGGCAGAATTGATTTGTGGAAAAGCTATGTCCTCTTGGAAAGCATCTGAAGGTATAGTCATGTTTGAGAATTGTTTCCATTCTTTATGTGTTTCATTACATCATTTATACAGCATAATGTATATTTATAATTGCACACCAATATAAGTTTACTTAGATATACATTGGTAAAAGTGGAAAAAGCTTAATCCTGAATTCACTAATAAAACACCTCAATATGATTTGTAAGATGATATATACAGTAAAAATAATGACTAACTGTACAAGGCAGTGTGAGTTGCAGTGAGAACTTTGAGAAGGCAAAAGAAACCTCTGCAGATTGAAGCCATAGTGCATGTAAAGAGACTACACCTGGACATCATGGTTGCTCACAGATATTTAATTTGCAGGGCCCAGGGCCTTTAATGGAGAATACATTGATTTCATACTTGAAGAAGGAGATATCATGGAAATATGAAGAAAGGGCAAGTGTTTCTCAGGACAGGAAACAGCTTGAGCACCAGAAGAACCAAGACTAGCATGCTGGGAGTTGAACTGAGTCCTCTCCAAAGGGCATGCCGACCCCCCAAATATTGTACCTAAAACAGTGATTTCATAAGGAAAGAGCATCATTGCTCCTGTCTCTTATACACATCTAGATGTGTATAAGAGACAGGTAGTCCTCTCCAAAGGGCATGCCGACCCCCCAAATATTGTACCTAAAACAGTGATTTCATAAGGAAAGAGCATCATTGCTCTTATCATCAGGTCATGACTGGTGTCCTTCTGATAAAATGAGAGACAAAAGAGGGAAAAGGATGAACAGTCAATTATGACAGAGAAGAGACAAGCATCAAGGATGCTGGCCAGCACTAACAGCCAGGAGGAACAGCAATTGTGGTGTTCAAAGGTAGCATAACCCAGCACTTCAGTTTCAGACTTCTGGACCCCAGAACTCCAATACTATGTTCCTTTAATTTTCCAGTTTATCGTGATTTGTTCATCAAAAGTTATCCCCTCAATTTCAGACCTTTAATTTAGTTTTTTTTTTAATTTCCCAGTTTGTCATATTCTGTTCCCCTGAAGTTATCCTCATGCTCTATTCAGTATAGGATTTTCTGATTCTTTTTAAAATGTGGTAACTGTAATCATCTTCAAAAAGTTTTGTGTCCTATATCCCTTTGAACATATATTCTTCCTGAACAATGGGAAGAAACTTGTTTTGAAAATCTGGTAATTATTTTACACTTTATCCTACTAATTATAAAGGATTCTGAAAATACAACAAAATTGTGGTATGACTATGTGGTATACACTTAAAACTGTGTTTGTGGTAAGTATTTTAAATATGTGAGCTATTTTGATCAGATATAGATCACATCTATAAAGATGGCCTCATTAGATTTTGTCTTCTAATGACATGGTAGCTGTCTTAGCATATGTCAANAAATGCTGTGATGTTCACACAATGTCCAGTGACAAATTTCCCTGAATGCATCTCCACTGCTAAATTCCACATGAGAGTGTTGCTAAACTCTTAAATAGCATCTTATTAAGTAAGGGCACACATAAAAATATTGTTTGCATTTAATGTGTATATAAGCAAACACACCAACACATACAGGAATGGAAATAAAGAAGAAAAAAGAAATAGAAGACATGATGGTTAAATCATGACTGTTGTTAGGTCTCTTTTGTATTAAAAAATAAATATAGATTAGCTATCTTGGGAATAAAAATGCTTCTTATTATTTTTTAAACATGAAAATTCACTCTGCTTTATCTAGAACCATGAGTGGTCCACGAGGCACTACATTGACTTAACCACTGTCTAGCCTCACTNAGCTGATGGTGGGGCAACTCAGAACGTGCACGTTGCCTCTGACAGCACCTGGGTCTTAGTATGTTTCAGTTAGCTTGGGTCTTGCTAGGAAAACAAAACCCAAACTGTCTTTCTTTTAGGAAGACCTCTATAGTTAAGAAGTGAGGAAAGCCTGCTGTGAGGTTCTCAGAATTTATTCCTTGTCTCCAGCNACAGGGAGGGAGGTGAGGCCCTGGGAAGACATCCTGGAGACAGAGGTGGGTGCATCATCGCCNTAGGTCTGGAGTCTGGCACTTCTCCACAAATAAACAAAGCTGTGCAGAAAGAACCAGCTTGATCTGAGGGGAATGTAAGAAGGGCTTGCTTACTTTACCGTGGGAATTTTCTGTGCATCTCTTGCTCTGTGAATGAAGTTTCTGAGAATGACAGTGTATCTAAAAGTGTGGTAGCAAGATGCCCACAGCANGCCTGCTTATGAAGTAATTGATTCGAGAATACTTTTACAGGTTTCAAATAGGTTCTCCTTGTACCTTAGTTGTCTTAATGATNATTTTAACTTATGTAATGTTACTGCAACCTGAAAATCAAAACAGAATTGAACTGACTGCAGTTTCACATTAAAATTTAAGTGCACTAAGTCAGTAATTGGGTTTTAGAGGTTGAANGGACTGGTTTCTAACTCACCGAATAGACTACATGCCGTATATACCTATAAACGGGGAGGTAAAGTAATGCCCGAACTTTTTCTTTCTTTTTTTTTTGTTTTTAAGGAAGTTCGTGTTGGCTCCGGATGGAACAAAGGCCTTCTGACTCCTGGGTGACGGCTCGGCTCCTTCCATTATGTTACACTCTACTGTGATGATCTGTCAGAGCAAGTCAGGCATAGGCACATTGATTGTCAGTCAGCCCAAGCACAATCCACTAAATTATGCTAATTCCCATAAAAAGTGAGATGACACACGGCTGAAGGAATCCCCCCTAGGATTTCTTTCACATAAATTGCCCATTTATGGAAAATGTATCCTTCTCTGTGGAATCTTTTGTTCTCTTGATGCTATTCCTATTGGCAGGAACCTAGGACTCTTCAGGATTCAAGGAAGACCAAGTGAGGAAAAATGAGACAAAAATGAAAGAGTTGCTCTCCTCTACATGAAAGTGGGTCTTTCCAGCAATTACCTGGAGTAAATGAAATGGGGGAGGCCTGAGGTGACTTTCCTGNGAGGCATGAAGTGGGGATGGCATCTGTTCTTAAGCAGGCCAGTGGCAAAGGAAATATGCATGTGATAAGATTCCAGTAACAAGAACAGGTAACCCAAAGTCATTTAGTAAATGCAAGATTATCATGGCTCAATGGGACCTAAAAATTTAATCAAAATGTACAAAAATAAAATCTACAGCTGTAGCTGTTAAGTGGTTTCATTACTACCAGTTTCAGGTTCAGTTTGTTAAAGATGCCTAAAATACACAGAAAGAGACAAAAAGTTCTTAGTTCATTTATGAAAAACTTAGATTAAAGAAAGTAATACCAGGAAGAGAATGTCTTGGTGATGAAGGGGCTATCAGATACTGCCTGGAATACTTGAGTCAGTAGGGACTTTTGCTTAGTAATCAAAAGCCACATTTAGACATGAAGGAAGAGCAGCAGATTAAGAAATCTCTAAATGAAGTACTTCAGAGATGCCCTCTCCTGCTCAAGGAGAATAATGAGGTTTACAGGAAGACTTCCTTGTGAGTCAGCCCTCATATTACTTCAATGACCTCTTTAAAATTGCATTTATTTGTTAAAGTGTGTGTTTGTGTGTGTGTGCCTGTGTGTGTGTGCCAGTGTGTGTGTGCCAGTGTGTGCCTGTGTATGTGTGTGTGTGTGCCTGTGTATGTGTGTGTGTGCCTGTGTGTGTGTGTGTGTAGGTGCACACATCAGAGTTCACATGTGGAGATCAGAAGAATTGATGGTGTCAATTCCTTCATTACAAGAGATGGGTTTGGAATCAGATCCTCTGGCTTGGTGGCAAGCACCTTTACTCAAGGAATCACCTCACTGTTGTTTTTCCTAATATTTAGATTTCATTATCCATTGTCCCATTTTCAAATCTTTCATGGATTCTATTCAAAATCAAAGTGAAATTTAAATCAAAGATAAACAAAACTTTGCAGCTGTCAATATGCCATTCCAGGCCTTTCCTGTAATTTAAGGTGTCTTGCATGACTATCTGACATGTGGATTTCATACATATTAGTCTATTGACCTTTGATGTAAAATATTTTCATGTTGCAGTGGCTTGAGATGCAAGCTTTCTTGTTTCAAACATCCTCTCTCTCATTTATTTTATGCCTAGTGACACTTCCTGGAAATTCTTTGTTCCATTGCTTTGCAAGCATCTCTCATTCAGAAGAGTATTTATCCTGTGTGTTTGTACTTCTGTCATCCATGGGTAGACCTCCTGACAGGGGATTCCAGCCACATGTGTGAGAAAAGAAGCCATGTCAGGGGTGGAATTACAAGACATAGCAAATGAGTGTTTTAAGAATGAATGAATCGGGCTGGGGAAGCAGCTCGGTTGTTAAAGTGTTTTCTGTGCAAGCACGAGGACTCTAATTATATCCCCCAAACTGGCATAAAAATCCAGGCATGGTAGTAGCATGGGCTATGTTCCCAGACATGGTGAGATGGAAACAGATGGATCGCTGGTTCTCACTGGCCAGCCAGCCTAGCCTAATTGACAAGCTCTGGGTCACAGAAGAGTCCCTGTCCCCAAGAGGAAGAGGATAGCTCCCGAGCAACGATATTCAAGATTGTGCTTTCACCTGCACATGCACAAGCACACATAGAGGCACATCTATGCAGGAAGACACACACACACACACACACACACACACACACACACTGCATGAAAGACTGATTACAATTCCTGAAGCCTCATCTCATGCACAGAAAAATCTTTAGGAACAAGATGGCACCGTGTGCTTTCTGTGGGTGTTTGTTGATCCCTACAATCAAAACTCAGGAGAGATGGTAGTTCACAGGTAAAGGAGTGAATAAAATGATAACAGCTTCTGCATATCTTTGTCTATGTCATGAACATGATCATGGTCTTATCATGTGCCCTTGAACCTCAGGCCTTTTTTAAATAAAGCAAATTTCAAAACAGTTATTGTGGTGATATTTTATGTGTGCACCCCAATAAAACTTATCAGGGGATCAGAGGAAAAAGTCAGCCACTATATTAAACATAGAAGTCAGGCAATGGTAGCACACACCTTTAATCCTAGCATTCAGGAGGCAGAGATTCATTCAGATCTCTGTGAGCTGAAGGCCACACTGGGAACAGAGGCAGGCATGGTGGCACATGCCTTTAATTCCCAGCACTAGTTAACCATAGAGATCTGGAGGTCTGTACAGACAGACAGGAAGTGATAGAGCTGGGCAGAAAGAGGAAGTGATGTAGCTGGGTGGAGAGAGGAAGTGAGATGGCAGGGCACAGAAAGGATATAGGCATGAGTATATAAGAAGCAGCTCTCTCTGGAGGCTGAAGAGTTGGTAAGGTGAGGTTGGCTGTGGCTGGTCCTATTCCTCTGATCTCTCAGTTTTCACCCCAATATCTGGCTCCTGGTTTTTTATTAATAAGAGCATTTAGCAATTCATCTTACAAGTTATATCCATCTTCTTTTGGCCATTCACTTTTTTTTTCCTCCAAGATATCTCTGACTCCCAAAGGTTCTTCTCANAGTCACAGGCTCAAATTACTNTTCTTGACTATTGCTACCTGCAGGAAAATGTAGTTGGCTGCAGTAGAATCATGCTTTGGGAACAGAAAATTTGATTAGACTCAGCATCCTCTGTCTTCCTTTACAGACAAGTGATAGAGTTGCATGAGTTCCCAGAACACCAGAACTAAATGGTATCTTTTTGATACCCTTTGATTCATACTACAGAATATGTACCCAAAGTCACTTCACAAACTAGATATTCATGTCTTATATGAAAGAATTTGAAAGAGAAGCATTGCATTCATTAGTCAAAGATGTGAAAGACCAAGCNTGGCCTCTGCTTGTCTTCTTTTGGCTATTTTCTGGACATGGCTTTCTCATCATGATGTGGAAGATGAATTCCCTCAAGAAGCTTGTTCAAACATTATGACTATTGAGGATCAGAAAACTAGAACTATTGGTGTATAGATACTAGAAATAAAACCTATTTGGGCCAGGCAGTGGTGGCATATGCCTTTAATCCCAATACTCGGGAGGCAGAAGCAGGAGAATCTCTGTGAGTTCAAGGTTAGCCTGGTCTGCAGAATGANTTCTAGAACAACCAATGCTACACAGCAAAATCTGTCTTAAAACAAAACAAAACAAAAAACAGACAAAGGAAAAAACAAAAACCCATTTGGTGTTCCTAGATACACTGTTGGAAGCAATCTAGGTAAATGTGCCCCCACTCCTCCTGTATGATGCTATTCAGGTTGTTTCGTTGAGTGCTGACAAATGCTTTGCAGCTGTGGCTTNCTGGAGCATGNTGACCTTTCCTTGACCCTGGGTGCTGAGGCACGTGGCAGGGCCATTCTCAGGAGGTATATAAGAAAGCTGCTTCTAGTTCCAGGAGCTCAGAGCTAGTTCTAGTCCCAGCAGAGAGAGATGCTTGGTGAATAAAGGTCCTGGATGCTTGCAATCTGACAGTGTGTGCTGCTTTCAATCCCGACTCCCTCCGCCAGATTCAGACTTGTGTCGTGCGGGTCGAGGCAAATGGAGGTTCCACCAAGATCTGGAAAGCGAGGATCAGAGGACGGGATCTCTCCCTGAGAGGAGTGAATTGAAAAATAGGGTACGTACCATGGGAACTACAATGAGTAAGACTCAGATGGCCACTGAGATTACTAAGGTTTTAGAAAAATAAGAAACAAAAATGAAGAGTAGTACCGCAGCCACATTTGTTGTAATGATTGCTAAAGCAAGTCCGTGGTTTTAAACAAGCAANGGACTAAATATTTCTGATTGAAAAAGGAACTGGGGCTCTACAGCCTCATGAACATCATGTGGGGCTCTGTCTACATTGANAAGAGCAGTGTTACCTGGCCATTGACTGATCCCTGATCCTGGACTCTCTGAAGGACAACTAACATAATGTGCATCCCATGTCTGGGACTCTGTCCTAAGGTCTGCCTACACTTTTGTTTGGTGCAGAGATTGGATAACAAATAATACAGCTATCATTACAGACTTGA
>LZPO01044712.1:0-11434 GCA_001675575.1 Neotoma lepida
TGTGTGTGGTCTCTCTCTCTCTCTCTCTCTCTGTGTGTGTGTGTGTGTGTGTGTGTGTGTGTGTGTGTGTGTGTGTGTGTAGTCCTGAGGTTGATGTCAAGCATCTCCCTTCATGGCTCTTACACCTTATCATTGAAGGAAGTCTCTCAGTGAAAATCAAAGCTCAACAATATGGCTAGAAAGCTTGCTCTGGGAACCCCATCCTTCTGAGGCTGGAATAGGTAGGCCTCCACAACTTTCGTGGGTTCTAAGAATCTGAACTCTGGTCCTTTATCTTGCCATAACCACAGCTTGAATCTGGTGTTCTAACTCCAGTCTTGTCTGCCTGGACAAAGTGATATGAACTATTGCCCAAGATGGCTCCTAGAATAATGCTTTGTGCATGGATATATACTGAATTTAAAGCGAAAGATATCTGTACATATTCTCTGCCAAAATTTGGTTAGAAAAAGCAACCCATGAGATATTTTCTGTCACTAAAGTTACTGAATATAATGTTGAAATCACGTCACTGCAGTCCAAAGAGTTATAAAAAGAAATTCTAAAATCTGTATTTAATATCAATGTTTAAATGCATACATTTGTCTAGAAAATCTTATAGATGTTCTTTTAAAATTTTCTCTCCATAGATGATTTTATCTTCACTAAATAGCACAAATTTCTTGAGATGGAAGGCTAAATGCCAATCAAATAGAATATAGTTTTGAAAAATTTATATTTACTCTATTCAGACTAAATTATTTCCTGTGAGAATAAATCACAGAATAAATTCAGTGGGTAAAGGCACTCTACGACAAACCTGTCAACCTGAGCTCAGTTCCCTGGAACCACATGGTAGAAGAAGAGAACAGCCTCCTGGGAGTTGTCCTCTGATCTCCACTTATTTGCCTTGTATGCATGCACACACATATATGCACATATTCACAATAAATAAATAAATGTAAAGAAAATGTTTGAAGAATAAATAACTGTCATTATTTCCTTATGTTTAACTATCTTAACATAATATGCTTCATATAAGAAGAAAATGTTCTCTTTATGTTCTGCCATCTCTGGAAATAATAGAAGCTTTTATTTCTCAGATTCCCAGTTATTTATTCAATTAAAATGAAGAGATCTTCATATCATCGCAGAAACATGGGAAGTCTTAGCAATGAGGACCCAATCCATGTAAAAACAAGAGGGATATTTCCTGAAACTAAAATAACCATGGAATATTGAGTTCCCACTTTGTGCTGGGTGCTTTATATTGATTGTATCTAAATCTGCAGTGCCTTCCCAGGCAGATTCATGGAGTTCCCAGGAGCCACACTGCCAGTAACAAAGGAGCTATCAGTGGAATCACAACTATGATGTTCTATGGCAAAAAATCATTCCTTGCTGTCCTTTGCACATTTTGCAAATTATAGAAATTANGGAAGTAGCCTATGAGCAAAACTGCATTTCACCACTCTACCAGCCAAGATTCTATTATTTCTAACAGAAATACTATAACTCATCACAATACGTCTGAGATAAAAAGTCCTTAAAGACAAAATGCCAAGAAGATCTGTTCTGGCATTTGATTGATGCTCAGTGATGAACCACCAGAACCAGGTAGCTAAGGCTGTTCGTCTGTTCTGGCTGCTGGAACAAAATACTTACATACAATGGGAACTTACTTTTCATGGTGCTGAAGGTTGGAAATCTGAGATCAAGGTGTCCATATGCTGGGCTACCATGGAGGGAGCAGCATTCTGTCAACTGCTCTCTGTGTCCTCATACAGTGGAAGGGACAAGGCAGCTTTCCAGGTCTTCTTTTATAAAGACACTAAATTCATCCGTGAGGGCTCTACCTGGTTGACCAATTCACCCTCCAAAGGCCTTGCCTCTTAATAATAGCACAGTGGTTATCAGGTTTCTACATAGAAATTTAAGGGGTGATAAGCAGTCAGACCAGAAGCCAAGGCAGCTTTTATCTCTATATGTGCCACGAAGTGTTGCTGTGACAATGACAACAGAGCAAACCTGTGAAATACTTCAACACTTAATTGGCCACTATTAAATATGGCTTGACAGATTCAAATGAAAAGTAAGTCATGATTATAAAAGACCTCGAGAAAAGGCTTTTATCACTAATTATACTTGGAAAGTAGAAAACAGCATGTGGATGGGGGGTGCTTTAAAAAAAAGAAAGAAAAGAAGAGTCACAAATTATAAATCAAATAGAATTGAGCCTTAATGTTAGAGAAAGTATCTGCTTGCTCAACTAGACTTTAAATATTAACATTAATGCCCAGAAAAAGTTGTTAACTGTTGACATTTTAATGGGGCTTTAACATACTGGGTATATAATCTGGCCCCATTCTTGGCTGAAGCGTATGGTCTTACGATCACACCTTCAGGAAGTGTGTGGACATATGTGGGCATTTATAACAGTGATTTAAATTGCTTACTTACATCAGGGTTTTGTTCTGTTTTCCCAAAAGTTTTTAGATCCAAATAGTTGTCTTCTGTTTGGCTCTTCCTTCTCCAATCAAGCAACTGGGGCTTTTTGTACTTCAGTATTTGTCATGGTGACCCTGACTACTGCTTACTGGCTTGAGTTCAACACAGTAGAAAAATGAGTACTTTTCTCCAGAAAATTTTCTATACCTCCTGTCACCAAACTCCACATTTATATGTGAGCCAAAAAGACCCTAGCATCAAGGCCTCTTTCTCGAGCTTCTAGGTGGTGACATCAATGTCAGCAAGATCTCTCTGTCTCTGGCATGGTCTTCGGGTTGATATGGACTACAACTAACATCTGGATTTTTTTATTTAAAAAATGTAAAAACAAATATGAAATTATCCAAGCCAACCCTTCACATAACAGATGAGCCCAGCGTAAGTAAGTGGTTTGATGGGTACCCTTTCCTTCCACTGAGTCTTTGTATGCTTGTGCCATTGGCTGCTATGTTTTGTTTTTCACGGGTCATGGTCTTAAGCAGATTCTGAGGATAAAACAACTCATTTATTTAAGAACATGAGTGAGCACAAAAAAGAAACAGATGAGAAACATGGATAAGAAAGAGCTCACTCATAGAACACAGAGCTTTTGTTTCTCTTCTGCCACTTTTAAGTACAGCATAAAGACATTTGTTTCGGCTTATTAACTATTTTATGTGTTTTTTGCAACAGTTTATACTTGGGTCATAGGGTTGGCTGGGACAACAACTTAGAAATGCTCTCTGGCATCAGAGTTCTTTCCAGTTTGCATTCTGCTGTATTTATTATTATATTGCAAGCTATAGAGCCCGCAGATTCCAGTTGTATGCAGGTATAGCTACGGATGTTATGAAGGTGAATTGTAATCTATTTATTTTTCTTTTTAGAGGGGACTGCCACTCAACTTTACCTTATATGTCATTAGCCAAAAGTCAATGGCAGACCTGTTCCAAAGGAAACTGCTGGCGGAAGAAATGGAATGATGTGATTTGACCAATAGTGACATCTAGAATGGAATCATAAAGCACTGGTCACTAAAACAACTCAATATATCAGCTGATGCAAATAGAATACACATTTGAACTCTAAATACCAAATTTTTTCCTCCTGCTGAGAAGTAGAAACAGTACTTGTCTCAAACAACAACACTACAGAGAAAGTGGCACCTTTGCAGATTTTCTGTTACCTACAAAGGAAAGGTCAACCAGTGATTCAGAATCTAGAAAAATCAAGCATCTGCAAAAGAAGAGAAGATGCAAGCACTGGACTAAACTTTCCCTCTCAAAATATCTGTTAATTACAAAGAGGAAAGCCATGTGGGTAACCAGACAGGCTAGAAAGATGTAGAAGCTCTGGATCAATAATAATATCTTACTGATGGCCCAGGTGACTCCTGTGATACGACTAGACAGGAGTTAGATTGCTGGTTGCTCCTCACCCCAAGCCACAACTTCAATGTGGCTCCAAGAAAACAGCAGATGAATCAAAATTATGAGACATCTTTAAAATGCTAACTAGCATTCTTCAAAGATGATAAGGTGTTGGAAGGCAAGGGAATGACAAAGGGCAGGTGCAGATTAGTGGAAGCGAAGGCAGCATGATGNGGCAATACAACTAGGATCCCGGANCAGATGCAGAAANGGAAAGAGGACAGCGGCAGAAGACAGAATGAGGTCCCAAGTCTCCAGTCTTGCTGGTGCAATTAAACCAACTGAAACTCTTTCTTCGCTAGAGCTGTGGTTTTGTTGGAAGCACTAAGAAAAAGAAAGCACAGGGCACGGAACTCTCTGTACTGGGCTTACAGTGTCTCTGAATCTAAAATTTTTCTGAATTAAAATTCTAAACAATAAACAACAATTCTAAAAATTCTCCTATTCTTATTTCTGAGTCAGAAAGTTCAGTAGATACTATCCAACTTATATTTTCCTACTTATTTACAACAGTGGCCTTTCTGAATGTCACTCTGCCACCCAAGAAGTAAACATAATAACAGACAAATACACCATGCACCCCCATTTCTGGAGATGTAGCAATAGTTCAAATGTTGGNAAAGCAAGAGATTCTGTTCACGTACTGTGTGCCCCTCTTCCCTGCATATCTTGCTTTAGAAATAATTTTCTCAACTCTGTTCGAGCTCATAAATCTTCTTCCATAATCCTCATAATCACTGATAAAGAGGCTCCTCTTTTTGTTAACTCTGTTATGTGCTTTAAATAATAAGGACAGGAGAGGATTTTACTAAGTGGCTTTAAAGTTGCTAATCTGGGCTACAAGAGAGCCAAGAGATTGACTAGATTCTTAATGTGACACAAATACATTGGCAATTTCTCAAGAGAAGTAGGAGCAAAAAGAACGAGAATGACATTTGCCATCGAGGCTAAAGACTAACGCGAGGTACCGTAAAAGGAANGGGAAGACAAATGCTCGACTGACTGTTGANGGTTCGCTTGTCCGTGCAGATGACGGCAACCATGATGTTTTCCCTGTTTCACTGAGTGTATAGTGGGTGCTAAGGAATGGATAATTCGCTTTTCTAGTGCTCAGGTCAGTAGAGCACCAGAGGTCACACGTGAAGCAGTGCAGACACTGAGATTTCCTTATTGTAAGGAGATGAAACAAGTGCCTGGTGACCTAACTGGCGAGGAGTGACAGATGTTGCTATGCATTGCCCCAAAGGCCATTTTTAAATTTCCTTCTGGGTAGATAGTCAGACATCACTTGTGGACAGGAGTGATGAATTCAGTCCTGGCCATGGAATATGTGAGGAAGAAATGTATGTCATTTGCAGAATGTCATGTGACATGCCTACTCTATGCCTTCTGCTTTTTGTGCCAGATGCTTATCCTCAATAGTCCCTTGCTTATTCTATGTCACAGAGAAAGGAGTCATTGTGTGTACAGACTTCTGAGCTATGGCAACTAACCACAACTCCCTCACCAATAAAATGGACTATGGTATGAGTGGAAATAGACACTTTTGTCTCTTGCTACTGAGCTTGAAGAATTCTTTATTACAATCGGTAGGCTACCATTAAAAATAGAGTTTCCCTTATGATTTAGGGAATAGTGATAGAGGATCATCCCATTTCTCAAGCTGCTAAGTGATGTTTGTTGTGTGGAGATAGATCAAAGTCAGGGAGACATGCTTGGGTGTTTTCCAAGCACCTGTCCCTTCTTTGTCCTTTTGACTTCTTGTCTGTTATTTTATTGCACTTGAGCTTTTGACAGAAAAAGGTGATCATATGCCCCAATATGATGACTAGCATGAATTTTTAACTCTCAAATTTTGTATATTCAATTATATGGTTATTCTAATCCTAAGAAATATTTGTGTCCTCATTAGGAGTATATGAGATATAGAATAAAGGATGACTGAAATAGATCTATCACAAAGCATATTTTATTTTATGAGTATGTGAAGTTGCATGTTTCTTCTCTTATTTTTCAATAGTCAAAAAATACGTGCTTTCTGTCCAAGATATTACATGTGTGCCATTTCTTTATGAGTGTATCAGTTGCAATGATTAGAAGACTAAATGATAAACTCATAGTCTATCACATTGAAATTCTTTCAATGGCCTAAAAATTGTTTTGCTGGATAATGTATAGTACATCATAATTATTATCATGGGGTTATAAATTCAGTTATCAAATGATAATAATTTTAAAACTATGACATAATGATTTGGGATAAAGGGAATCCACGCATGAGCTTAGAATTCTCATGAGAACTGGAAATGGAAAAGAAAAATGGATCACCTGTTCATCTGTGAACTTAAACTTGCATTGACGTCTATGCATAAAAATTAATTCCACATGAATTTTTCCATTTAAAAGAATTTCAAGCTGATAAAAAATATGTTATTGGCAAACAGGGAGTAATTCTTATTTTCTGCATCATTAATTGCAAATAGACATTTCTTCACACTCCTTAGAAACAATTTGAAAAAAATCACTTTAATTTGAACCATGTTTTTTTTCAAAACAGGTTTTAAAATGCAACAATAAAAGAGAAACTCTAATGATAATGATGATGTCAGGGTTAATCAGAAATTAACCTTAAAAATTAAACAATTACAGTGAAGACCCTTGCCTTTCAGGAAAAGACAGTGTGGAAAAGGGGGCGGGCTTTGTGATTATAGGATCCTGACTATCTTCCCATGTGATGAATATATAAGTAGCAAATTCACCTTTCTTCNACTTCCTCAGTAATCCAAACCCTTGCCATTCGGAACACAGATCACAATCTATTTTAATTCTGAAATGCAAATGAGATTGATTGTATTCAGGTCACCACCTGAACCTACATGACTGAAATCTCCCTCACCTTAGCTCAAACTTAGTGTCAAAATGCCACTAACCATTCATGAGAATTAATCACAAAACATGCTGGAATTTTGTGCTATGGCTTGTACCTGCAGACTTATTTGAAATGTGTCCTACTACATTGAGTTTCTGTCTGAAATAGCTGATTTAAGCCCTTGATATAGTAGAGCTGGCCCCCATTCATTGTGTTATCATTTTATACAGTCTGTCCATAAAAACCCCAAGAGAAGAATGCACTGTCTGTCCATGAAAAATAACCCACCCTCTGTGGCTTATGGAAACAACAATAGAATTTTAAATACCCTGAAAAAGCTAGGCATGGCTATTTATATGATTTTGTCAGTGTTCCTCTGGTCGAATGGCAACAATGAAATATAATGAACAAAGGAACACAATTAAACATAAGCTCTAATAAGGAATGGAGGGCTGAGATTTTTTTGTCCCTTTTCAAAAACAAAAGCTTCCAAAATTTAAACTAATGAAATAACATGGCTGCTGGAGAGTAAGGGATGCATTATTAGACACAGTAGTAAATGTCAAATATAATATACTATGGCAATATTCTTCAGTTTGACTAGGGCTCTTTTATTTCTCACTCCCATGTATCTCCTGCTGTTAACTGTTCATCTCCCATCAATTTTATTCTCATCAGTAGGTGCTCTGGTCAGGCACGAAGACTATCTTGGTTTAATTAAATGTCCCCACTAATAAGAAGAAACTAAGCAGCCTTGGTATGCCTAAAGCACCAACTCTCACATTTGAGGAGGTGGTGACAAGCCCTGGGCTTACACTTAACTCTGGATTTTATATCTTCTTCGGTTGAAGACTTAGAAAAACTTCTCTGAGTCTTGAGGCTCTGCCAAATGAAAATAATTTATATTAAGATAATTATTATTGATTTTTTTCTACATGGAACTCTATCATGATAACATCAGATCTATTAAGCAACCAGTGATTTTGCTTTCAGTTAAACTGTGACACAAACATTTCACTGTGGACTTTGCAAGATGTTCAGCTAAATTGTATTTTTTGGAACTATGGGTTAGGTGTGGAAAACATTATTAATAACTTTTAGATAAAAGGATAATAGCATGGGGAACTTTGCTTCATCTGTACCCATTTTAGTCTTATGGAAGGAAATTAGGCAAAGAGGAAGAGAAGTAGTTGAGCTTGATCTAGTAACCTGAAAGTGACAGAACACCCTCCTCACGTAAGTGGGAGTCCCAAGGTTCATCACCATTACCAGATGACTGTAACTCTATTCACGCTTGACCATGCCAATCAGTCTAATTCCACAACTGTGGGGTGAAAATTGCATGAGCCAATAAACAGCTGCAGAATTTCAAGATTCTGGGAGCAATGGGCAGCAGAAGCATCAGTGTGGCCTGTGGCTGCCCTTGGACTCATGGTGGTGCTCTAGGGGTTGATTGCGCCTGTTTGGACTGATACACACCTAAATTAGAGACAAGCCTAATTTGTAGTATATTTTAAGGGATTTCTCTTTTTGCTGGTTATATCTATTGCTTGTGTGTTATATAATAAAATTCATTTGACATGTAACCCTCAAATCTCCCACCCCAAAGCATCATATTTTTATCAGTTTTCCCTGTCAGTCCCTATTTTGTGCATATGTAATGAATCAATGCACTGTGTTTTGTATGTGGCCCTCTGAATACTTGCTCATTAAATCACGCCCCCCCCCAAAAAAAAGGTAGAGAGTGTTGTTCCTATTTGCAGGTGGGAACCAAACTTTAGAAATTTGTCATAGGTTGTCTGACAAATTAAAAGATCCCAAGACTGGGTTCTGGTAGGTTTGAATGTAATGTCCACCATACCCTTGGCCATTCTAGAATGCAGCTCTTGTCTTACATGATATGAGCATGAATGGTCACTTACACTCTGCCTTTGCCTTTTCATGTTGCTAAATTAACTTCTCATCTCTATTACTTGTTGGCTAAATGTCACTTGAAAGAATGTATTTAATTTGATGGTTCCACTCTTCCAGGATATTTATGTACATCTCATTGCTCTTCCTATGCAACTAGCACTACAGTGAACATTTTCTTACATAATCCTGTTTTCTTCTTCTTGGTGTATAATTTGATGCTAAAGATAAGTTCCCCAAAGTTGTATTCTTTGTTTTAGCAAGAGATAAAATCATAAAAACATTTAATTATATATATATATATATATATATATATATCTTACAGAAGTTTCAGAACAATTTAGTAAAAGGGTAAGAACTATGGTACAATATTTCAGCATTCCCTATGTATTCGTGTTGTATGCTGAGCACACAGCTGATGTTGGGCATACAAACGCACCAGAATATCAGACCCATCCTTTCTTGTATGTAATTATACTAAGGCAAAAAAAATTACTTAAGTATTCATATTCCAACAAACAAAATAGACAATTTACCTTTTGGATATAATCAACCAAATGTTCCCTGGAGAATTCTAAAAGTAAAAATTATACCATCATACTTATTATTTAATAGAAAGTTGTTCCAACATATACAGGAAAAAAGTAATTAAAAGCATTATATCCAAATTGATAATGCCACAAAATTAAGATAATAGTAATTCAATACATCATGACAAACTCCTCTCACGGTCTTGCACTTTGCTTAAATTTGTTCTGATTGGGTTCTATCTGTTGGGTATGTCTGATAAGATGTGACATGAAATGATTGGGACAATTGTGGCTAATCTCTCTCACTCTCATGTGTGTGTGTAACTTAGGAGAAGCCATATTTTACTAATATAGCCCTGAATTGTGATGAAAAGTAGACTCATAAGCTGGACCAAACATTGAAAATTACACAGCAAAATGTAGGAAGAAGAGGAGAATGACTGTCAACAGTTAAAAGAGAGAGAGAGGAGAAGGAAATAAACATACACAATCTCTCTCCTTTTTCTTCTGTGGATATGAGATATGGAGGCTTGCTTTTGTGCCTAAAATGGTATTCATAAATTTATGAATAATGACTTATGGGCCAAATTTTTCAACTGAAAAATTAATAGAAGAGTTTGAATGCTAATACAAATTGTCTAATTGATTCACATTTTTTCATGAGTTATATCATAACAAAACTCAAAATAGTTCCTTCTAAATTATTAGAAACCCAAAGGTTAGCATAGTGAAGTATTTGCATTTTTTTCAGGAAGGAAGGTAGCAGCTCTAGGTGTCCAGTAGAATGTACTAAATCTCTGTTCTCTCCTCTGTGAAATATATAGGAATGTGTTGTAGCATTAATAATATCATGTATTTTGAATGGTGTGTAGCACNTGGTAAGTGTTCAATACCGGTGTACTAGTCAAGGTTTTCTAGAGGAACAGAACTTACAGAACAAATCACTTTACACGGAGAGAAAGAGAATTTATTAGAATGGTTACAGGCTGTGGTCCAGCTAATCCAACAATGGCTGGCTACAAATGGAAGGTCCAAGAATCTAGTAGTTGTTCAGTCCACAAGGCTGGATGTCTCAGCTGGACTTCAGTATACGTCAGAATCCCGAAGAAGTAGACTCTAATGCTAGTGAAGGAATAGACTTGCCAGCGAAAGAGAGAGCAAGCAGGCAAAGAGCAAGAGATTCCTTATTCTATGTCCTTTAGATAGGCTGCCAGCAGAAGGTGTGGTCCAGATTAAAGGTGGATCTTCCCACCTCAAAGATCTGTATTAGAAGTAGGTCTTCCCACTTCAAATGATTTAATTAAGAAAAAAAGTTCTTTATAGGTATGACCATTCATTTAGGTTTAGTTAATTCCACATGTAGTCAACTTTACAACCAAGAATAGCCATGACAAACAGTAAGCTGATTTAATAGCATCCTGGAGGTGCTTAGACAAGCCTCATGAGGGCACTGTTTATACCACACAAATCAGCCAACAGTACTCATCAAGAACTTTCATTCAGATAGCAGTTATTAGGATTCATTACCACATCACTGACACTATTCCTGTCCAGGGCCTATTCCCATCCATCCTATGGGGAAAGTTATTGTGGTGGTGATTTGTGCTAGTCATGTAGGAAGCTGAAGCCACTACCATTAGCAGGGCCCTTGTCTGCACAACAGCATGGCCAAGTGTTCTGTAGATTGGGTGAGAAGTTACTGTGTTCAACGTAAAGGCACATTTTAAACAATTTTGACAGAAACAACTCACTTAGAAAACCAGGTTGAAGTAGAATGTGAGTGAGTAATTTGTTAAGAAATACAACAGTGAAGGGAACACAGGCCACATGGATGTATCATTCATATCTTTGCCTTAGAACATTCCAGTTTCAATTCTGACACTGACACTTACTACTTACTTTATCCCACTAGCCTTCCAAATCTTGATTTTATGATTTGGCCCAAAATGAAAATAATAATAACTGACACATAAAATTGTTATGGAGAAAAATAAGGCAATGTGTTCTCAAGTGATCAATACAAAGAAGGCCTTTGATACTTGTAAGAAGAACTTCTAACCAGTCTTATTAATAAACACACGGAACAAGAAATAAGGGTGAAAATCTGACAGAGATCAGAGGAATTAGAAGCAAGCCACCACTCACCAACGCTGCCTCTACTTCCTAGGATTGAACCGGAGGAAAGAGACAGCCTTCCGGTCTAACCTGGCTTTTATACCTGTCTATCT
>LZPO01044712.1:16476-38120 GCA_001675575.1 Neotoma lepida
CATAGTTTAAAATTGATATAAGCCTCTGTGTGTTTATTTGGGTCTAAGCGGGCCGTGGGAGCCGGGCGGGGAAACCGGACAAACTTTCGTCTACAGATACTATTCAATCTTCCTTCCTTTTTCAAGAAAAGAGTCTTAAGTATACTTCCATGTTGTACGAAGAAACTCAGAGGACTTGTTCGTGCTGAGACATGATTTCTGGAGAATCTGATGGATGGTGACAGATACATTCTGTCTGTGGCCAAAATACTATATACCTAGGATAACTATGGGTGCTGATCAACACAGAACTATAAACTTACTTAAAGCCTTATGAGATGTGTGTGTGTGTGTGTGTGTGTGTGTGTGTGTGCACTGACGTGTATGTGTGTATGTGTGTGTATGTGATTATTCTTACAACTTGCCTGTGTAGTTCTCTAATGTGACTTTGGTAGATGACAACTCCCTTCCATAATATCAAAATGTTTGATATACCTATAGCATAATCTGGAAGTATCAGCATCAGTCAAGAAGAGCAATATTTTCTCTAAGAAAAGAGAAAAAGAAGTAAGAGTTGATTTAAACATAGATGAATTTACAGATGTAGAATGGGGAGGTCAGTAAGTTTACACCCAATGTACTGTTTTCTCTATGACAGTAAACAAAAGAGTTGTTGTTTAAGAGCCATGAGATGAGGGGTTAGGGAGTGAAGGAACGTAGGAAACTGAGGAGGTCCCAGGACAAAGGACTGATGAGAAGCCGGTGGATATAGCTGGGGCTGGAGCCCACCTTTGTAAGGTGTTTCTTTACTACCGAGCCAGACAGACTTTGAGACAGGTGCAAAAGAGGAAGACACCCAGCAGGACAGATTTGAGAACCGGTATTTGTAAGGCAGGGAGGCCATAGAAAACAAAACGGTTGAAGGAGCTACTTCAAGAGGGGTGGAATGATGGTGTAAGAGAGAAATGTGGGGAGTCTAAGCTTCTGTGAGGACTTATGAACATAAGATGAACCCAGAACCCGTAGATGTTTAGAGTAAAGAGCAACAACCACGAGGATAAGGGTGTCATGTAGACAAGAATGCAGTCTTAACTGGAAGCCAGAGATTTCTGAGCTATAAGGGTTTTTTGTTTTTGTTTTTGGTGTGTGTGTGTGTGTGTGTGTGTGTGATTATAAGGTCTGAATCAAGCCAGTGTTAATCAGAGCTGAATCTCCTCTAAGACAGGAGGTGATGTAGCCAAATAAAATCAGAGAATATAGACAAGCTAGAAGATACTTTTCTGGGGTAGCTAAAAATATGTCTAAGGGAGTCAGAAAGGAGGAAATGGAGTCACAAGTTCCAAGTAATTAAAATTCCAATGAAATCATATTTCTTTAATGAAACACTTTTTGTTGCTTCACAAGAGGCAAACTTGTTCAAGCGTTTATGTGAAGAACAAGTGTTATTTCTTCATAGGCAGGTGGCTGCTAAAAACGATATGAAAGCCTTGTGAGAACTAGTTAGCCTATGTGTGGGTGTGAGTGGATACAATCATGAAAACATCATGAAAGGAAATTTTCAGAAGTACCAGTAAAATATAACAGCTAAGAGAATTGAGGAATATACAAAAGGAAAATACCAACATTGATATTAATCACCTAGAATGATTTAATTATTCTTTGAGGAGAAAACAAAAACAAAAACCTTTTTCCTAAATTCTGAATCCTAAATGCACAGGTGTCTTGTAAATTGCCACATTTCCTCTCAGCCTTGAAAACAATTAGATTTTAATTAATTATTCTGTAGTATGAATTATTTATGCAAGTTAAAAATCAAGTTCCTTGTCATGACAGAGGGCTAAAGATTCTTCATCCTAGAAAAACACCAGCCAATAGAATGTTGGATTGAAGCAACTTGTCATCGTGACATCACAAGCTTAACTCTCCTTAGGACTCCTAGCAACCCACCAGCAAGCATAGCAACAGCAGCTGGTCCACCGGAATGGTANTGTTTAAAATAAACATTCTTCCTAGTTGGCATTTGCAAGTGATCTTTTCATTTCCAGTGTTTAAAATATAAGTGTGAACATGTCTAAAGAAAACAAACGAAAAGGAAAAGCACTTAGGTGTGAGGGAACAGTCTCACTTCCAAAAGAAATCCATGTGTGGTCCTTTACTGCCACCAGAAACTCCACTCTCAGAAAAACCAGAAGCTGTATCTCCAATAGATCTCCAAATTTAGAATGCTACAACCCCCTTTAAAAAAAAATCCATCTAGATTATTTCACTCTACAAGTACTTAGAGAATGCTTTTCGTGTGTCAAGAGCCACAAACTGCCAAGAGAAAAGCTACACTACAATCAAGCCTACAAGTAACTATCAAGAAACTATATAGAGGTGCCAGAGCATGGCCTTTGGGTTGAGAAGTAGGTCTGAATTTGGTTAACTCCTTAGCAATACTTGAGTGGCTAAGTTACTTAGTTCCCCTCATGTTTATTCCTTCATCGGTGAAAAGGAGGAGTAACAGTAACAGCTCCAAAGGTTGACATGAGGCTCAAAAAGTTGATTTATATAAAGTGCTGCTTAAAATACTACCTGACATAGCAAGTGTTGTAGATGACTGTGCTCTTATAACTTTTAAGATAGAATGTGGTGGGTGTTGTGAGATTGGTTAAGAAGATATGCAGTGGCTAGCTAAGAAAGAGGCAGCTTGAAAATTGAGCAAAACTCTAAAAAGGAGGTGAGTTGGGTTTCTGTGGAGAATGATAAAGGTANTCTACTAAGCAGGTAGGAAGAACAGACTAGTGTCCTGGGGGAGTGAGAAGGCAAAGAGAATACAGAGAACCAAGAGGGAGGCATGGGGCATCACTAGACAGTGTGGCTCTTCACTGACTTTCATGAGTGACAACTGGCCACTGAAGTTAGTAAATTTTGGTGGGATTCCAAGTGTGTGATGTAAGAGTTAGGTTTTAGCCAAATACAAAAGCAAGGAGTTGAGGTTGGGTGGAGATACAGAGAAGAGCTGTGGGGGCAGGGGAGGAGAGGACTGCCAACTCCAGTAAGGCCACGCTAAGGAGCTGGACTTCATTATGTCAGCCAGTGTTCCTCAGTATGTTACAGCTTCTTCTCAAGTTACCAACTTCAGAACCTTTTAACATGTTGGTTAAAAACATATTATTTCTTAGGTGTAGGACAGGATTTCGAGATTAAAAGAAGATTGCAAGGAAAAAGAGCAAAAGTCTTCCTTTCTTCCTCCTAAGAGACAAGGAGTTGATGCAGTTAGCAGTATGTGGATATCTTGCCTCAACAATTGATTTGCAACTATCAACNTCACCCTTGAATACATGCTTTGAGGTCCCAGCACTTGGGAGGAAGAAGCAGGCAGATCTCAGTGAGTTTAATGCCAGCTTGATCTACAAAGTGAATTCCAGGCCAGCCAGAGATACATAGTGAGATGCTGTCTTAAAACCAAAAAACTCTTTTAGAGACAGTGTAACATAAGGTAATGCCATATAACAGTCATGACAACATCAGAGATGAGCTAGCCTGTGGCTATCTGTGAATTTCAAAACATATTGTGCAAGACCAGGAGGGACCTGCAGACATGTGGAACCACTGTTATAACCATTGTNCACATGGAGTGACCATCCAGACAGCCCAAAAGGAATTCTACAGTATAGGTCATGCTGTATGAAAGTTATNTAATGCCAACTGGACAGCTGGAATGAGGAACACATCTCTTTTTTTTCTGAGGTCTTGGTGACTAACTAGAGAATCTTCTCAGGACAGTGTGAATCTATGCGGAAGCATCTCCATTCTTTCCCACTTGCTTTTCAAATTCTCCTCATCTCTCTCAGTTTTGTTGCTGTGTCTTTAATTTGACAGATTTGGGTTTGCTGTAATTCACACAAAGCAGTCCATGACATTCCTGTTCATGTCCATGAGTGAAAAAGTCAGTCTCTGTTGAAGCTCAGACTGTCAGGGGTAAGCGACATTGAGCTGACTGAAACACAAAAAGTAAGCTTCCTGTGTGGACTTTAGTGACTGGTTCTGAGAGAGCAAAGTGTGAACACACACATTCATGCACACACTCACACACATGCACACACTGACACATACACTCAGGCACATGCTCACACACATGAAGAATCTTCTTAAGTCCTGAGGTCTATAAACTGTGTGCTTTAAAATTAAATAATGATTTAGTGCCGTCTTTGTTAGAAGGCTTGGCAAGCTTCGCACTTATAAATCTTCTAGAATTGGCATTATGAAAATGCAGAACTTTGAATAAATAGTTAGATGAGAAAGATACTCATGCACTGTGTGAAGCAGAAGGCATCCAGATTTCACCAGGGCCTGNGACATCCACACATCAGACCTCTTCACCTTTGTGTCCTCACTTCATCCCCACATCCCTTATAGTGGTTTCCATCCCCAGGACCCTACAAAACATAATTTCCAATACCTAGTACCAAAAACAAGTGCAAAGGCGAGAATAACCTTGAATGTAATTGTGCTTGCAGGCTGTTTTTGTACTTAATTTTATCTTTTCCACACAAAAATCCTATGCCAAGGAAAGATAAAAGCATTATCTTTCCTTCTCTGTACATTTCTAAATAAAAAAAACACATTCTCAGCCAGTAAAACCAGCTGAATATGGACCCCTAGTATCTGGGTCTCTGGGTTTGTGGTCTTCATCCTCCAAACAAGACAACAGTGTTGAAGGACCAGAAGCCGCAGAATCTGGGTCTGTAACAGCTCCTCTTTCCCTCTCTTCTTCCTCCACCCCAACTCCCACCACACACTCATTAGTGTGAGCTTTCTAGTTCACCCAACTGTTCACAGGGTATTACGTGGATGTGCACAGACATTTCCCTCCTCTTCATAGAATGATAGGCACTATAGAATATCATTTTTAAAGTATATTTTCACACAGTAAACTACAAGCAGAAGGTATATAAAAACTTTCTATTATGGGTAAGTATTTAAGATAAGCAGAAGAAAGCAAGTTATAATGAAGTATAATCCTTTCAGGAAAAAAATGCAGGTGCTTGCTTCTTACAGGACCATAGAAATGATTGGAGCAGTAAATTAGTAAACTCATGTCCTGGGAAGTTAGACATACAGGGAAGTGCAGCAGGTAGTATACTGAACATGACTGTGGCTACTTCCATGGTTTGGGGATGAGGGTCAACCAGACTATGATTCCATGGTGTTTCAGAGCTCAGGCTCCGGATTCACACTGGAGTCTGAATCCCTGCCTGTCTTATAATATCTATGTAGCCAGAGGGAAGTTACTCAGTATCGCATTCTTCCATGTTCTCATCTGTAAAATGACACTGCTAACAGAACAAGTTAAACTAGGGACTAAATGAAACACCATCTGAATCACTTAGAGTCTCTCATATGAACAGTAGCTTTCTATAAATGGTAGGCACTGCATTATTCCAGGCTTTACAAGGAGACCATATTTCTTATATAATTTTGAAAATTTAAGAAGAGACTAGGGTGACAAGAGAGAAGAATAATGATTTAGCTTCCAAAGGATGTCATAATGAAGTACTACAGACTAGAATGGTGGGCCTCCAAGACCAATCAGCAGGGTTGGAACTTCTGATATAAGAAAATAAATCTGTTCATGGCTCTCCTCTTGTTTTGAGTAGTTTGCTGGCAACCCATGGCATTCCTTTGCTTCCAGAAGTACCATCCTGCCCTCTGCTATCACGTCCATGTGAAATTCTCACTGTACACAAGTCTATCTCTGCACCCAACTTTCTCCTTTTATGCTGTTGACGATCATAACAGATGAGGGCTCACCACAAGGACTTTACTACCTTAACTTCATCATCTGTAAGGACTTTGTGTTGGTCAGTTTTCTCACTACTGTCATTGAACACCTGACATGAAACACTTAAAGG
This sequence comes from Neotoma lepida, assembly GCA_001675575.1. Lineage (NCBI taxonomy): Eukaryota > Metazoa > Chordata > Mammalia > Rodentia > Cricetidae > Neotoma > Neotoma lepida. The sequence continues at coordinate 22,353 of LZPO01044712.1, forward strand.
CCTGGGGGAATTATTTATTTTAACTCACGTTTTCAGAGGGTTCATTCCAACAGTAAATTGGCTCCATAAATTTGAGAAGAATAACATGGTGGCAGGAGTATGTAGCACAGGTTGTTTACTTGTTGGTGNATAGGAATCAGAGTGAGAATTACAATGGAGACCATGGTAAATTAATCTCCAGGACCCATTCCCAGTGACCAACTACCATCAGCTAGGTCCAGCTCCTAAAACCTCCAGAACTCCCCAAAATAGTGCCACTAACTGAGGACAAAGTTTTCAACTCATGAGCCACTGGGGGATATTTCCTGTTCACACTACAATATATGGTACTTTTAAACCACTGTTACCAGGGGTTAGCACTTCAATGTTTTGAGGAAGACATGATTCAACCTGAATTTTAGAGGAAATTAAATTAGAAATTACTATAGTTGTTCAAATTTTATCTAGGGCCATAGTCAACTAGATGAAAAATATAAAGGGAGAAAATACAGTGAGAATTTGTGATTGGANCCTTAATAAATGCTTCCAGCAAAAACTATTGTAGTAAAGTTATGCACCAGGGAAGGATCTGCAATGAAGCACTTGTGTGTCCGAGTCCCTAAGTTGTATGGTGAATCATACATTGTAGAATAAACATACCAGGGAGCCTGTGGGTAACATACATGCATAATTTGTTACAAGAAATTTTACAAGTAGGAACACCTTTTCATCAATGTGGGTGGCTTGTAATAAAAGTTAGCTGGGTAGAAAGAAGGGAAGACTTGCAGGAAATGGTTTGGAAAATAATCAAGTGAGAGGCAGGAAGCTTCTGGACTGTGGGAGTGTAAATCAGGGAAGAGAGTCCAGACTTTCCAGGTTCTAAGAAGTTTTCAGGAACACTGGTTTTGAGTCAGCTGACCTATAGAATAGTCCTGTTGTATCATCTGTTCAGCACATATGTCCTTGTAGTCTTAATGAGCTGGAAAGTCTGGATGCAAAGGAGATGTCAGTGAATAAACCAGAGGAGGGCTCTGTCTTCCTACTGGGCAGAGGATAGGCAACACACACATATACACACACTTACATACACATGCACACACACAGATACACACACACGATACATATACACACATACGTGCATATGCACACATACAAGCACATACACACACAGATATACACACATTTACATCCACATGCAAATGTGCACACACAAGCACATGCATGTGCACAGATACACACACATACACACAAAACACACACACACAAAGATATCATGTGGAGGATGTTTCTCTGACTGTGAGAGGTAGACATAGGGCTTCATTGACAGGGATGGAGTCAGTGATTTACAAGATGGCCAAGGAAAGATCTAAGTAGATGACATTTGACATTTGAGCAGAGCTCAGAGGATAGCGNGGGGGTGAAGGTGAAACTACTTAGAAAAGAGACTTCTGGAACAAAGGAGTGAAAAGCTTCAGGGTGAGAACATTGATTAGAAAAGGCCAGCATGTCCTTTAGAATTTATAGGGAATTTATAGTCTAAAGAACATGGGAGCAACTTACAAAAGAAATCTAGGCATTTCTTTCTATACCATTCTTATCTCCAAAGCTTGAAAGTCAGTTGCCAAAATAAAACTATGGTTATATAAGGAAGCAGGGAAACCCTCCCTCCCTCCTCCTACCCTCCCTACCCCTTCTGTCTTTCCTTAGTCCCTCTAGAAGTGTTCTTGTTTGGGGTCTATTAAGAGATTCTCAGATTATGTGCTCCTAACTCTTATGGACCAGACAGACATGGTGCATAAAGTATCCATAGAGATTGGGTAGTCTCAGTTTCAAAAGGAGACTTGTTGCGATCCTAGCCCTATGTTGTATGAGCACCTATGACCTTCCTCTAGTTTCTATGGGTAAAGACAGAAGCCTGGTTTTCTCTCGTTCAGTCTTCCCTTCTTTGAGAAGTTGGATCTTGATTCTCTATGAAGANTTTAAAATGTTTGGAGGGGAGAATCTGAAAAATAACTGTAAATATACTTGGCAGGATTTGAATAATTTTTCAACTTTCTGCAGCATATGCAGACAGCAGACAAATAAAATTATAAATCATGGTATGCCACTTGAGAGTTTCATTGAAAGAAAAATGTCATCTCAAATCTTAGCCAAAAGGTGGGTTATAAATAAGTGCCCACATATTCTGAAGTTGCTTTTCCATGCAAGGCAGGGGGAGATATTTTAAAAGTATCTCATTAGCAGCCTTGGCTTGTAAGAGCTTATGGAAAACCCCAAACCAACATGACAATAATAGTATTTGTCATTTCTTGTTGATAAGGATGTAGAAACACATAGACATTTTATGCTGGTAGGCTGAAACTAGTCCACATTTTTCTTCACTGCTTTAAACAAATGTTTGTGGTCTTTGGAAATGTGCCACCTGACTTAGTATACAAAGTCATCAGTGGCACTTCCTAAAGAGCATAAGAAGTAACCAATCCAACTTTCTCATCCTACCAATGTCAAAACCAACTCCTATAGTGCTTAAATACTTGGTCCACACTGTTCAACACCACATGATACACTCAGGAGGGATGATCACAGAGCTCCAAAGACATGCTCACACAGCTCCAGAGGCATGCTCCTGTAGAGTACTAGCTTTGGCATAGGATGGACCCAGCTTGTTCTCTGGTTTCTAATCTGAATGTTAAAGCATGAATCTGCCATTAATCCTTGGGCCTGTTGGTTCTTGGCAGTGTCCTGTGTTACTTTAATTTTCTCTAAAGAGAATAATTATGTGAAGAAAGAATGAGCATCTCTTCATTNCATGCTTTCTNNCCACTTCCTCCCTTCTAACTAGAGCAGGAGGTGTGTGTAGGGGGGAGACTATTCACTATCTCAACTATTGAATAATTAGTCTGAAAGACATCCTGAGTATGATAGGCTCCCAGTCTCCAGGAGGTAATTCGATATCAGGACAATANACAGAGAAGGAAGGATGAAGAAGAAGACATATGCCTCTGATTGGTCTGAGATTCCTTTTGCATTAACCACCTGCTCCTTGCATCATTTCTGATTCCTCCAGACAGACGGCTCCTTTGCTTTGTTAACAGTGATGTCTCAGGATTACAGTAGTGCTTCAAACCACAGGTTATAACAGAAACAAAACTGTCTGGCACACCANCTCCTTGCCACTTTACCCCTTCTTGCCTCTGTGTAAACATGGGTACTCATTAAGATGAAGGGATGAAGCAAATTTTGTTGCCTAGCTATATTCACAAAAACCTCAGAGACATCCTTTCAGTGTGTGTGTGTGTGTGTGTGTGTGTGTGTGTGTGTGTGTATGGATGTCTTCCCTTTGGATTTGGAAGCACATGAGCACAGTTAATTCTTTATTTAAGAAGATAGAGCAATGTTCAAACAAGTAATTTTAAAAGTGATATCAGAGTTTATTCTAACTTATTTGGAGAGAATATTTTGATAAGCCTTCATGCATCCATTAGTCAGATCAAACAGCTATCAAGATCTNCATATCCTTCACATCCCTCTTTTCTATAGCTNTCTCTTCTCTCGTTGCCTTATGATTTCATGTACATGTTATAAATCCTGTGGCTCCCTAAAACTCCTCAATAGAAATTGATGCAAACTCTCAGAACTCTGAACCAATGAAAATGGAAATACATAGAGTGGAGTAATCTGAAACATTAGAAAATCATCTTAGTTGTTTAACTAGGATTCACATTCTAGACACTACCGTGAGCAATTGGGAAACAGCAACCCGTTAGTTCTAGTGACTTTCCTACTAAACACATGCTAGCCCAAAGCCTAGTTATACTCTCGGGGTTCTCCTATTCTCTTAAACCCCAGCATGCAATTGCTCCCTTTCTTGACATTTATTTAACTCTTCCTTTAAAAATCATCATAGTCCTAACAGTATCATAATGAATGACTGGAAAGGACAAAAAAGATGTATATCATTCACAACAAGAAACAGAATATTTGTGTCAATTAACTAGTCGGCTAGCTGAGATTCTTCAGCTCACTGAGTCTATTATTGGTGCCTATCCTGTAAGAACCTGTTTATAGCTGGTTTGTGTTTGCAGTGCTGAGAGCACTACCATCTATTAGTGTGGCTCCATGGATTTTTTTTTAATGAAAACTAAGTGAAGTCGTAAGGGATGATAGCAACCCAAGCATCATTTTACTCCGGAATCCTATCAGTTGGTTTCTAAGAAATGATATCATCACTAAAGGAGGCTCGATTCNTTATGCTGAGTCTGCTTGCATCTTTGTTTCATTTTTCTTTATAGTCTGCACAGAGTCTTACTTCAGACTCACAGAGCAGAGGGAATAACGGACTCGAACCCCTGTGACATGACTTTAAATAGTTTCAGTTCCTGTAATGTATCTCGATGTGACATTGAGAAGATTAAATCAGACTCATANATCACGTCTGACATAACACGGCTTTTCCTCCTTTTTTTCTTCATTTCCTACTTGCCCAGGAAGCTCCACTTTCATCAAGCNTATGATATTCTGACAGCACCTCAGAAATTGACTTCATATATGAAGCTTTGTGTTAAACTCTACAGAAAGCTGTTGAATATTGTCATTTACTTTCCCATTTTAAATTAGAAAAATTCACTTGTCCAATTTTTTTTTGGAGGGGTTGGGGGCTAGGCACAAGAACAAAGAAGTTAAGAAATAAAGTTCTGAGTCAGGCTGCCTTTAGGTTTTGTCTCTTACCAACCACATGACTAGGGGAAGTTACTCAGCATCTCTATGTGTAAGAAGAGAGTTTCTCTGTTGTCTACTCCACAGGATCGCTGTGAGACGGAGTCAGTGCACATCACATACTTAGAGAAGCCTTAACGTAGCAGTCCCCTATACAGTTCAGCTACTACAATTGTTGCCCTAGCTATGTGCTAGATAGTAATCGGCAATAGAATCTTTCTTACCCTCTTGATCAAAATCGTCCAAAAATTAAAAATGTTTTTTTCTTTAAAATTCCTATTGACAGCACAAAATACCAAAGATAGTGAAAGAATATCTATAGAATACTGAGACCCAAGAATCCTACACCTAGCCTTGCTACAATTCATTCATAAAAATTACAAAATGTACACTCTCATATTCAAGTAATAAAACTATTTTAGAGTAGAACATAAATAAAAATAAGAATGGTAAAATTGTAGTTATAAACAGTGGCCAAGCAGCAGGAGAAAGAGGGTGATAGGAAGTAAGAAAGACTAAAATTCATTATAAATATGCATGAAACTTTCAAAGAAGAAAAATAAATTTTAAATGAAATGAATAATATATACTAAACCTAGTTAGTTCTTAGTATGACATCTCAAAACAGAGTATAAATATCAAAACACAGTTCTTNCAAAGGCCAAATTTAAAATATTTTTAAAGACATAAGGACAATCTGAGTTCCATCACCCAAATTATATTAATGAAGTCTGAGAATTATAAAAGGGAGTAATGAGACAGGGAATATATTGAAGATAATAGGATAGCATCCACTGTGGTGTCCATGGTATTTCTAGCTTCAGCCAGTGTCCAGCAAAGGACAGAACCTTAATATATATTTCTCAGATAAGTGAACACTTACTCAAAATATTGCAGAGAGATGACTAATGGATGTAATTTCATTTTTCTTTTTAAAATCATATATATATATATATATTTGTAAGTACCAATAGAATAAAAAGTAAGCAAAATAACTCTAGAATAGCTCTACAATTGTGACAATATTTATAAATATTCTTAAAAAGTTGTAAAAATTAAAATACTCATGTCAAATATAATTTGACAAGAGATATGAAAAATTGATCTCTGTTTTTTACTCTTTTTAAAAGTAAGTTCACTTTATTAACTGATCAATAAAAGTGAAGCATGTTTACATCAGGTTACATGTGATGTTTTGATGTTTATATACATTGCATAATGCTTAAATATCAAGTAAAAAGTGAAGTCCAGAATATTGCAAACAGTTCCTCCAGGGCATTAAAAAAATAGATATGCAGTTTTCCCTAATTTATATATTTAATTCCAGGGAAATCCATCAAAATACTGAAAGCAGTGGCNGATGTTTGATTAAAATTGAGACAGTTTATTAAGCTTCGTCCATATTTCCTAAAATGAACATAGATACATATTATAATTAGAAATCAATAAACATTAATTTAAATTTGGCAGGGAATTTTATATTATGGAAACAACTCTTTTTTTTTTTTTGGTTTTTTTGAGACAGGGTTTCTCTGTGTAGCTTTGCGCCNTTGGTAGCCCAGGCTGGCCTCGAACTCACAGAGATCCGCCTGCCTCTGCCTCCCAAGTGCTGGGATTAAAGGCGTGCGCCACCACCGCCCGGCTGGAAACAACTCTTAAAATGTGTTGACCCTGTGTCAAAAAAGCCAAAAAAAATGTGTTGACTAATGAAAAGTAGCTTGCCATTAATTACATATTTCAGTTATGAAGAGTTCTCACTTCCTAAAAGCTTTAGATAAATCTGTGGTTGCTACAGCTTGTTGTGAGCTGTAAAAAGCACTCTCTGTGGACAAATCTCATACCTGCTGATCTTTATGAAGATGTACAATTTGTTTAAAGGAGTGAATGGGTTTCTGAAGAAGAGGGCATAGGTGTGGAAGACTGAGACAAGCGAGCATCTTCTGGGCATAAGAAGAGCTTTGAACTCATGAACACACAACAGCTGTGGTTGCCTGCACAAGACTTACAAGATCAAGCCAGCCAATAGATTTCGGCATGGTTGGGCGAGGGGTCCGTGAGCTTCCACCCCAGCTGAGGACCTATATAGACAGTAGATGGCTGCTAGAGGAAGAATCAGTTTTCTTTAGGAGTGTGGTTCCCTGTAAATTGGCCATGCTCTGTGGGCAGCACCAGTTGGATTACTTTTAAAAAAAAAATAAGAGGGACGGGGCTGGAGAGATGTCTTAGCAATTAAGAGCACTGGCTGCTCTTCCAGAAGACCTGAATTCAATTCCCAGCAACCACATGGTGGCTCACAACCATCTATAATGGGATCTGATGCCCTCTTCTGGCAGATAGACCACTCATACCTTAAAAATAAATAAACAGACAGACAGACAGACAGACAAATAAATAAATAAATAAATAAATAAATAAATAAATAAATGAATGAATAAAATTAAAAAAATAAAATAAGAGGAATGCAGTGGGGAGTGGGATGCGCTGGAGTTGGAGGAATGGGATGAATATAAATGAAGTATATTGTAAACGTGTCAAATTCTCAAAGCATTAAAAGATAAAAGAACAAGTAGGTTTCAAACGTGCTAGGTTGCCCTTGGCACTGAACGATTCTTCCTAATTTCTTACACTCTGATACATGAGTGTCACATCAGTATTCTGAGGAAGTTCATGTTTCAGGCACAAATATGGGCACCTAAGAATTGCAAATGAATCCCATCCAAATGGGAGAAGCCATTTGGAACCAACTCTTTGGATCGAGTGAGTTTCCTGCCTTCTCTCTTCCAAAATCATTAAAGTTAAGTTCCAAAAGGGTGAACATCTCTGTTCTANATTTTAATTAGCCCATTCTGTGCTTGAGTTGCCAAGGGCAACACTTGAAAAGCCTCTAAAGTTACTGAGACTGTTGGTAGGGTCCAACGAGCACTCAGAAGCCACCCAGCCATACATAGCCCACAGGGCACAGGGAACTTCCATGACACATGAATATGTGGATNGCTGCTTCCCCAGCCCTATCCTACTGGCACAGTCATAGGTGCTACGCCAAGTGTGAACAGGGAGTGCAGACAGCGATTTACAGCATGTCATTTTTCTGTGACTGCTGGTGGGCGCTGGGAGATGGCCTGGCACAGTTCATCCCTCACAAATGCTGAATGCTGTCCCTTGGGGACAGGACCATCAGGAACCCAGAAAAAAACACAGCTTTTNGCTGCTTGGTGATGAAAATTTCAGGCAAGATTCCAAAAGCCCTCAAAGCTAATGTCGGATTGACAAAGTGCCAAAACCCTCTCTGGCATTAAATTTCCACTCTTTATTTCCCCCCTTCAGGTTAACAGCTTGTGGAAATAACAATGTGATAATGCCACCCTGTGTTCCAAATATCTCAAAGCACCATCTTGTTAAGCCTGGTGTCCCTTTGAGACTAATGGGAACGGGGCCGACTCACTCATTCTACAGATGAGAAAACCCCANAGGAGATGGGTCAAATGTTTGGGCAACGGCCAAGAAGACTNATCACACAGGTCACAGGTCTGAATAAAGTTCTCAAACAAGACCAAGCGTTGTAGGAAAGGGCCTGAAAAGCCCAGCTAGCATCAAAAGGGCCTGAGCAGGACTCACAGAGGATGTTAGACGGATTAGAGTAATCAACTGGTGAAAGTGATCAAAACATGTCCTGGGAGAGGCAACGAGGCATAGTCNTAGGCACAGCAATAAAGCAGTTTGGGCATATGGCCAACTGGGATGGGTGAGAACCAGCATGGGCGATCTAATGAGGCAACAGGGGAACTCTTGCAGCCCCACGCACAGTAGTGGTGTGTGTGTGTGTGTGTGTGTGTGTGTGTGTGTGTGTGTGGTGTCGGAGTTCCCCTAGCCCCTAACTACAGCAGCATGTTTCTCTTGCTGCCTTTTAGCAATCTAACCCGGGTAATGGGATGGATGAGGTCAAATTTTTAATCTAAATGAAACGTCTNTCAGAGGAGCAAGTGACAATTTAGAATACCNTGGCCTTTGCATCCAATGTACTTCAACAATATTGTCCCTTGCCTGGGGTTCTGGACAATCAAATTCTTTTAGTTCATGCTTAGTTTTTAAGGCTAGCTCTNCAGACTTCCGATCAATTGGTGTGTTTTAAATGCATCACTTTATGTCTGGAACTAACCATGGTCAGCTCCCATAGTTGGCAGCCTGAAAAACTAAAGTAGACACAAAACAGAGTTCAAGGTATGGAGGAAAATATTGTGTGCTCTAAAATTCCTTTCCTTTTCTTGTTGCTCTGGGAATAAATGCATTTCAGAGTCTTCTGGGCAGTGATGTGTGCAATGTGTGTTCAGTCAGAGATAATGTGAGTACAGTGGTTTGTGTCCTTTTCAAAGAGGCTCAATAAAGCCTCCACAAACACCACTCCCTCCCTGCCTTCATGTCCTCACTTCTGGTTTTCGAAGCACGTTAGCTTTGAAAGCCTTGTGCTAGAGACAGCAGAGCTTGTGCCGTCCTAGGTTTTTGAACAACTGTAGGAGGAAAGACTGTTCCACCGGCTGGCTCATCCATCCAGCGTTAACGTCTAATTAAGAGATAAACCTCTGGGTCAGAGATATGGTTCAGCAGACAGAAACGTTAGCCACACAAGACTGATGACCTGAGTTCCATCCCCAAAACCCATATAAAAAGAAGGATGCTGAGTGTGCGTCTGTAATCCCGGCATTTCTATGGCAAGACTGGCCGAGGAGACAGGAGAACTGACCACCCGAGCCAGCNATGCAGAAGTGCAGTGCAGCAGCAAAAACAAGAAAGATCCTGCCTCAGCAAGATGGAGGGCCAGAACTGACTCCCAGAAGTTAACCTCTGACCTCCATGAACATTACGGCNTTTGCAGACGTGCTCGTGCATGACGCGTGCACGCACGCGCGCGCGCGCGCACACACACATGTACGCACGCACGTACATTAATTAATATTTTTAAAAGGGGACAAACTTCTGTTATATTTGAGCTTTTATATATTTGGGGTTCTATTTGTTGTGAATGAGCCCCAAAATAACCCATGTATTTAAAAACAAACAAGCAAACAGATAAATGGTTAACCAAGTCCAGATTCACATTCAGAGCAAAGCTGACAGCGTTGCGCTTCTGGACTGATGATAGCACACAGCTTCAGAACTCCTCCCAATTATAAAAAAAGAAGTTGACAGCTGGGACTCTCAGGGTCTACAGATTGGGCAGATGCAGGTAACGGAGCAAAACAGCCCGCTGGAGGTTACATGACTCAGAGTATGACCACAGAGATGGTTAGAGATCAGTAGTTTTGTGTTTCTTTTCCATATCGTCCATCATCTCCAGAGTAGAAATAATAAAGATATAAATTATATTCCTGGCTCTGCTTGTTCCCTTTTACTCTGTTGTTTTCCTTTTCCAACAGCTCCAAGTGATGCGTCTTATTCTGCTTCCTAGACGTCTTCTAATTCCNGGGGTTTAAAACAGAACCATTTTTATTTTAACTTAATTCTCAGTCTACCTCTTTCTCACTTATTCTTAAATGATTAGTTTTCTGGGGGACTCAGGAACGGTCAGTTAATCACATCAGTCCTTAGATCGGTACAGTGGTCTGAGGATATAACCAGTAAACTGATGAAGGTTTGTTTTATATTTTTTGTTATTTATTTATTATGATTTAGTGTGTGTGTGTGTGTGTGTGTGTGTGTGTGTGTGTGTACGTGCACGAATGCCTGAGGAGGCCAGAAGAGAGAATCAGATTCCCTGTAGCTGGAGTTATAGGCAGTTGTGAGCTACCCAACATGGTTGTTAGCAACCAAACTGGGTCCTCTGAAAGAACAGCAAGAACTTTTAACTGCTGAGCCATATCACCAGCTCTTTCTTTTTTTAAATGAGAAAACATTACACTTTGCCTCCCCTCTGTGTTCAAATTGGAGAAGCCCTTAGGGATTATTTAGTCCAACACATGCACACATGGTATGAACATGTGGACATATGTGATTGCATGNGCACCCTTGCACACACATAATGAACATGAGAAACTTGACTTCAAATCCCTCTAATTCTTAGCTAACACTTCTTTGACAAGGCTGTTTAACCAACCAAACCTATACTCAGAGTTATGATTCCATTCACAAAGACAACAAATAAAGTAAATTTAGATAAAATGTCTGTATTTACATTCCTAGTAATCCCAACACAAATGAAACATGGAAAAACTGGTGTAGCTTTCTCCAAGGCATTGAAGTTTTATGTCCTTGTCTAATTACTCNCAAATCATTACACTCAACCGATCTTTGATCACTTTGAAAGCCATAGTGACACATCATGGAAAGTCAACATGCTTCTACCTAGTANGGTCTCACCAATTCCAGTGCACCCCAAACAAATCCAAGTGGAGAAATGCTTTTTCCTGCCAGTGTGGTTAAAAAAACTCCAGAGATGAAGACTCCAAGAAACATCCTGGAGATGGTTGCAGCAGATGCCACTGTAGAGTGCTGGATTCTGAATGTCTATCACACACAGATGTTCTTAATGGAGCCAGGCTGTGTGTGGCAATGTGTTGATTGAGTAAGTACAGATGAGATGACATAAGAACACTCCAGGTAAGATGAGAATTCAGAGCATGTGATAAATGTCATCAGGTAAGATAGNCATGGTATGTGGGGGGTCCCACGACTAGCTCTAGCAGCCGCAGTTTAGGCTTATGTGTTCTATATTTTGGCTAGATCTTTTATTTTGTTTTGTCTCATTTTTTGTTTTGTTTTGTTTTTGTTTGTTTGTTTTATGAGACAGTGACAGGTTCACTTACAGAATCTAGGATGTGAAATACAAATTAAAATGAGGAAATTATAGTANCCAGACTTAGGTCTCATTTTTAATCTTTCAGGAGCATAGATGACCTCTATGGAAATTTTTTAAGTTCTTTTGGGGTCAACTCTCTGAAACAGTTCAGATGACTCCATTATTTTTAATAATGATTGCTATAAATCTTAAATTTATATTATATTCATGTTCTTATTTATGTAGGTCTAGCATGTAAGATGAAGATAGAATGTTTGCTATGTGTGTAACCNGGCAAGTNAAAGAGCAACCAACATTAACATACAGCAGCCAAGAAAAAACTCATTGGAGAACCTGCAACTGAAATATTCCAAGTCCAAAATTCTTTAAAATGTCAGACTTGAGTTGTAGTATCATGCCATGTTATGGAATTATTTAATGTACAAATTGTTTGAAATATTTAGATTGTCTTCAGATTATATACCTAAAGTATATATAAGAAAATAAGTTAATTACATGCTTAGAATTGAGTCCAAAATTCAAAATCTGTGGTGCCAGGAATTTCAGATAATGAATACTCAGCATGTGAGAGCTGAGTGAGTCTATGCTGATGCATACGTTCTAGGATACTTTTTGGGAAACTGTGTTCTGCCCTCAGGACCCTGACATCTGTTAACACACAGTGCTATTCATACTGGCAGAAACCTTTTAAAATAAGTCTAGAAATCATCTGGGACCAAACAGCAACCCAATTTAAATAATCACAGGGATCCAGTACCCCTCTAAATAGCTACTTTCTTTCACCACAACCTACTCTCAAGACCTCCCCTAAGAGGAGGACTCTATCATGACTATAACTGGAGAGGTCACTTCCAGAAGAAATGTCACCGGGGANTGATGCAACAGGAAGAACCATTTCCAGGCTGTAAGAACTATTTCTAAGACCAACTTCTCTGAAGGCTAAAAAAGGGTTAAAAACAGCAGTGAAAACATACCTACCCTCCTCTTTGTGTCAGCATCCCTACAAAGGATGTTAGTTACAGTGGTTTTTGCTAAACAGATACATCCTCCAATTTTTTGCAGCCAAAGGTTATAGCTCCCTGCAAGGTTGCGTGGACCACAAAACTGTGAGCATATTTTTACATTGGCAAGAAAAACAAAATGTCAGTCAACTAAATTTAAGATTGTTCNCACACATCTGCTACCAACAGAATGCTGTAAAAAAGNAAAAAGAAAAAGAAAGAAATAGGGATAACTCACAGTCTAAATAGCTCTGGATGTCTTCTATTGTTTGGGTGATTTGTACTCTTTCAATAATGATTGAAAGCCTATCAGAACAGAAGCTAACATCTGTTGGTGGTTTGTCATGTAGCAACAATTTCTAGTTAAGCAAATACATAAACAACCATATCTCAAAATGTCTAAGCTAGGTAGCTATGGTTATAAATACATCACTGAAATGTTTTCCAAAGAGAAACAAATGTNAAATGTTACACTCGTGGCAATATCATACTGTATCATGTCCTTGAGAGACTGAGAAAAAGATTGACAGATAACGGATCTACACATCTAGCATGCTTCACATACCCATCTTTAGAAGATATGGTGCGCACAGGTTATGACATGAACCTCACATTGTATGTATTATTGAAGGACAGCCTCATCACCCAGAGAGAATTGTCCAAGGTTCATCTCCATAGGGAACAGACCTAGCTCATGATAGAGGGGAAACTAAAACTTGAAGTCACACAGTATGCTTACTATGAAAATAAAAACCACCACTTCTAAAGTCCATGCAGAATCATAAAACCCAAGGAAACAAAACTGAAAGAGCTGGATGATAAATTTACCTTTNGCGCATTTCAAAAAGCTTAGTTCTTCTAAATATTGAGATCAACTTAGGAAAACACTGGTGTATCCACTAAGCAAAGCTGACAAAATATATACAACAGTATCACNTTAATATAAAATTAAGTTACATCTCTTAAAATTACACATTCCATATATTGTCAAGAGTAAGTACCATTTATCTAAAAATCAAGTGCCAAATTACTAAAAAGTTGAGATTAATGGCAATTCACCTGAAAATTATAAATAATAGGAAGAAATGTCTATATTTGAGTTTGAGGTTCTCAAATATGAGAACTANTGAATAGTAAGTTTTATATCGTAATAACATTAAAAGAGCTTCATTAGACTTTTAAAAGGCTCAGTAGAAATGTCTGAAACTATATATTTAACTGGCTTGAAAAAAGATAATTCTTAAATTGTATTTTAAATGACTCTATGTTCTCTTCGACAACCCTGAACAACAAATCAAAATATCTGCTGAGGTCATTATTGGTAGTAATTCAAAGTACCTTCTTCTCCGTTGGTTATGTGAGGTCATAATATACAGGTATCTTAAGGGCTTTAAGGAGGTGGGTTAAAGAATGATTTGGGGGAATAAACTTGTCTTTGAAATTTTGGTTTAAACAGTTAAGTTGGAAAAATTGGGAACTAAATAAACATGTCTAGTGTTGCTAGAATAACAACTTCAGTAGCCCATATCTAATCATTTGATACAAAAGTTGTTTGTAACTTTTCATTAGTTTTCACTGTGTAGATGTGATGCACTCACTGCATATATTAATGCCAGTGGTTTAAGCCACCAAACAGCCCCAGTGTGTTTCAGCATTAAAACATATAAGTGCTCTTTTAGAACAAAACTCTGACCTATGGTCAAAGAGTTTAACTGTTCTTCAGAATAACGATAAATCGGAAGCCACTTTCCAGAATCTTCTGTTTACAAAGGGCAAAAAACTGCACACTTGAAACTATTTATGTATGTTCATAAAATGCTATTTCCAAAACAACTTTTGTCTAATTATAGTGTAATTAAATTTTTAAGTCTTTACATCCTCAAAATTCAAAGTACAGATATTCACATATCAAAGAATGCAAAATCAAAACATTCTTAATTAGTAATCTTAACTTTTAAACAACGATTCTCAACCTGTGGGTCACAACCCCTCCACTAAGCCTGAATCTCCAAAAATATTTACATTATGATTCATAACAGTAGCAAAGTTGCAGCTATGAAGTAGCTACGAAATTAATTTTATGGTTGGAGGTCACCACAACATTAGGTACTGTACTAAAGGGTCACAGCATTAGGAAGGTTGAGAATCACTGCTCTAAAATAATATTTAAGTGGTTGTTTCTAAACTTAAAAATGCAGTGAAGGGCCTCATCTTTTAGAGTGTTGTTTTGAGTCACTGCTTAGACTTGAGGGTTACCTCTCTCCATATGTATAGAATGTGGTGAGTANTTAATAGATGATTGNATATGGAAAACTTACACTGTCAGATCGCTTGTCTGGGTCACAGTCCCACGCTGCCCTTAAGCGCTGCTCAGATCTCTCCATGGTGCTGAACCCTTGTCCATTTGAGAAGGAAGAGGTATTCACTGAAACTGGCTTGGAAAGAAATCCNTACAGGGCCACTTTGTTAGCGGACAAAGTTACCTGGAGAGTTTCCACAGTACATGCTACTGGGGGAGTGATTCTCCCTTTTGGTTAGCAACCCAGGCAGCTCAAAGCAGATTTTGGAGCAAAAANCTTCAAAACTGAAAGAAAAGAGTAAGTTCCCTGAAAGATGAAACTGCTGGGGTTTTGTCTGTGATCTTCAAATTGAGAGGAAAAATAAATACATAGACAACCAGGTGCCTCAGAGAACAGAGGAGTCCAGACAAGCTCTTGATCTTTATGACGAGAGCAAGCCCCCATTAATCCAAAGCAGCTGATTCACTACATCTACATTAACTAAAAAATGAAAATAAAGCCGAGAATTCCACACTGCAAGCAGTTTTGCCTCCCTCTAGTCCCAGCTTCTATCTGCTGAAGATTCTCACAGCAGAGACCAGACTCTTCTGCCTCTCACAGATTATCTCTTTCTGAGGCTGGAATGTGTAAAGAGCCACATGACACCCAATGATGTCATCTTGAAAGCATGTCACAGTTGCTGCCATATGTAGATGAAGTCCTTCTATTAAGTATTTAGCATAATGATTTTCTTGAAAATCTATTTGCAGCAAATAATTTGGTCTTCTACCAATATGTTTAACCCTATCAATACAGTGCCTCCAAGAGAAAAATCAATTCATGGCTCACATGTGAAGCTGCCTCTGGGTGAGCAAGGATGAGCTTCTGGTACTGCCGTAGGAAATGAGTAATTATGATTAACTCACGAAGAGCCTAGTGATGAAAACCCTTCTCCCCTCACCAGGAGCTGTGGTAGAAATGAGAGAATTTCTTCAGAAAGAGA
>LZPO01044712.1:41930-54717 GCA_001675575.1 Neotoma lepida
GGTTATTAAATTATTAAACATTACAAGGCTTGCACCCTGCAATTACAACACTTGAGACTGTATTGGAAAGGGTCACTGCAAAGCCTCTTTGAGGGCCCAGTGTGCTCTCCCCCTGAGTGGGCATGACTTGACTGTAAAGCCCTTTAGTCAGCAGATTTCTCCTGGTATATTCAAAGTTAGATATTAGAGATCCAAAATGAGTAATAAAACCTGAGGGTGATGTGAGGCAGGCTGTGGATCTGACTTCAGGAGCATCACTGACCTTTGGAATATTTGGTGATTCACCAATCAGTGAATGTCTAGACACTCTTGCTAAATGCTAGGGCCACTAAAACAATGCCAGAAGTCAAAAGAGCTGACAGGTCTTCTCTCCAGGACAACTAAGGCACTGGGACCTTCAGGTGGTCCAGACCACTGTCCTTGCACTTACTCAGAACTATAATCCTCCAGCTTGGAACCTGAGGTGATCCCTCGGGGCTGGGCTTCTGCAGCAGCTGGAATGGAGCTTATCCCTCATTCCTGTGGACAAGGGTCTTCCCAGTCCTCTGGAAGGAGGATAATAATCTACAACTCATTTACCATGTGTGAAGTGTAATCTCTCAGAAGATGCCCACTCATGCTAACACAAACACTCAAGTCTTGTTTCATTCTCAGAAACTGAAAGTGTTGATAAAAGGAACACTGAAATACATGCTTAATGATGTACTCTTTCTATTATGTAGATCTCATATATATGTATATGTGTGTNTATGTATGTATGTATATGCACACCCATAGGTTCATTTCTAGGACAAGTTGATTCTGATGGATTCATTTGGAGAATCTCAAATAGGCGCTGGACCCCAATCAGTACCAAGTCAAAAACTCTCTNTCTGTAGTGTATACAAGTTTTCCATAGTGCTATGAGAAAAGNACATTGAATATTATCAAGAACAGATTCAACCAAACATTTCTTTAAGAGCCCGAGGCACCAGGTTCCATGCTAAGTTTTACAGATGGCATGTCANTTCATCTTCGTAGCAATACCGATCTGCCGGGAGCCAAAACCTGTATTGGCTATCATTAATCTATCTCAGCTCAGGTAATCTTCAGTCTCTGTTTCCTGAGTAACAGGTTTCTTTCCAGATTTCTTGATTAGGTGTCTTAAGGAAAGTCCCAGGCCCCAGAAATAGCTTGGTACTTCCTTTTCTTTTGTCAGTTAGGGATGTCTGCTATCCTGACCTTCCTGAGAAAACATCTTGCAGTCAGGTTACCTAGCAACCTAATTGCCCTGACCCATGCCCCCAAACACAAGCTCCTGCTTCACCNGCTATATAGTCAATTGGTGAAAAAATAAACTTTGCAGCTTGATCAGAATCCTGTCTTGCTGTCATTCTTCNAGTCTCTTGTCCCTGTCATTTGCCGTTCTCCCTTCTAGGGTCTCTGTTGAAGACCCCGCTGGCCGGGGCACCTATCCATCTGCAAGGTAAGTGTTGCTTCCAGTTGCAGATGAAGAAGGACTTCTCAAGAGATGTCTTAGACTCACGGAAGTAGTGGCCAAACTCCAGGAAGATAACATAAAAGCCAACGAGAAGAAGTGGGCATGGCTTAAAGGGCAGGAGGAGTCTTTGCAACGAAGTCAAGTCAAATGGTACAAAAACATCTCCTAACCACCTCTGAGGGCTTTCTGAGTTTGCAGGGATACATATTGGTGATACTAAACAGGTTACCAGTCTTGGAGTCTGTATTCTATTAGTCAAATTACAAATTATTCAGAGCTGAGAACTAAGTACATTTTAACACAGGAATCTGACTAATGAAAAGTGCATAGTGTAACCACTGTTGTTCTTGCCAATTAATGAATGTTTTTGAGGCAGAAACGTTAACTGTTTCTCACTTTGACACCTCCAATTCCATTTCCCAGTAGCAGTTGCTATTCAAGTTTCTTGTTTCTCAAACAAAACTTTTCAGTTACCACACGATACACTACAGTACGAGGGCACTTAATATGCAAATTGCGAACATAACTTAATATTATCTTCCCTCCTGTTGCTCTTTAATTTGGCGTGGAACAGCTGAGGTTTGAGATTTTAATCAAAGAGCACGGAATAAGGCAATTTATAAAATCAAATGGATTTTTTCAATTGTTTCATTCACTGTTTAAAGCTATCAAATTGTAGTCTTATAAATGCATTAGCTGATTGCTGCCCCTCCAGCTTGACCATGCCTAAATGCAGGCTTGTTTTCAAGAGCTATGAAATGATGGAAGAGGGAAGCGTGCAAGCTCCACAATGCAGAACCCAAGGATTACTTATCTTTGAAGTCTCATTTTCAACGTCTGTGAAATGGAGATAATAATTGTGCCTCCTTCACGTGGTCATTGAAAGGGCTGGATCAGGAACCCATGGAAAGTATTAGCCAAGGGCTCGGTATGTGACAAGTCTTCAGCTCTTCTTAAGCTGAAGTTGGGAGCTCGTGCTTAAACATGATCACTGTTTCATATTTTAAAGCACATATATTCTGAGAACTCTATTAGCCACTATGTTCTGCCAAAACAATAAGCAGAAACACTCAGAGATGTCGTGCTCAAGTCAGTGGGAGGATTAAATCAGATCAAGGAGCTGCTTTCCCATATAATGCATACCTGGGACAGGCAGCAGGGCCAGTCAGTAACTGTAGCTATGACAGTGTGGGGGTGCAGAACAGCTGATCAGGCTCAGAGACAAGACAGGCNGTTAGTTGATTACATTCAAGAAAACTTGATAATGCTCTAGACAGTAACGGCAGGAGATTCAGCAAAATGGAAGAGAAGAAACATCAGTCGGGCCCAAGGAATGATTCTGTTGGTCATTCGCTGAACCTCCTGCCTTTAAGACAGCCTTAGTCTCACAGTGGGCAGGAAACCAAACCTTCCAGTGGGCCTCCTGAAGATGTAGGGGCAATGTGTCCAGCAGGTGGCTCAAAGTAAATCAAAATCATTTTCTTCTTTGTTCCCATGTGGGTTGCAAATCTCAAAAGATGTAAAGATAATGTTTCTGTAAGGGACCTTGTCACAGTGATAATCATGAGAGATAAGAGAACATTTATCCANCTATACTGATTTTAAACCACTAAGCACAGATTTTTTTTTAATGCCTTGTAGGGCTAGGGATGTAGCTCAGTGGCAGTGTGCTTGTGGAGTCCACGTAGGCTTGATGCCCAGCATTGAGAGAATACAATTAAGTCTTGGATATTTGCCTTCCTGACAGCCTGGAGGCTTGGAAACAGTTCAACATCTAGTATTGCTTATGTCTTATATTTTGTATCTATCTCTTATATCTTATTTTTGTACAGTTGGTGTCACGTGACTGCCACCACTAATACGGAAGTCATTATTATAATCAATAACCTCTATTAGAACTCAGCAGTCTCTGCTCACTTTCTGAGAGTAGATGGCAATAATGATTTTTTTTTGAAAATCTGTTTGACTCTTATTTTTTGTAGATGTCTAGACATGTCTTTGTCCCTCAGCCCACAGAGCTAAAAGATGACACTAGATCGACACACCTTACAAAAAACGCAATTGATAGAAGACATTTGGGCAAGGCAAGCTCCTCTATTAGAAAAAGATTCAGGGAACTCTGGAACTGGGCTGGCTCAACACCGTAAGCAGACACAAATAAACAGGACGACCCATAGGAACGGACAAACCACCATTNACTCACAANACACTTGAGGTGCTAAGATGAAAACAGTGTATCAGTGAAAAANGTAGGGCTAGGATATAATCTAAGATTTCAACAACTCCCAAAGGCTAAAGAACACACCCACAAACAATAGGTCACCAGACTCAGCATGGCGGCTAATTACCCTGAATTGGGAGCTTTAGAACAGTGATTCGCAACCTTCCTAATGTTGCGACCTTTAATACAGTTCCTCATGTTGTGGTGACCCCCCACACACACTATAAAGATATTTTTAACTATAAAGATATTTTNAATACTATTTCATAACTGTTATTTNGCTACTGTTATGAATCATAATGTAAATAGTTTTGGAGATAGAGGTTTGTCAGCGGGGTTGCAACCTACAGGTCACTGCTTTAGATGCTACAAGGGCCGTGAATCTGAACCCCTAATTCACAGACAAAATGATTTCTGAAATCGAGTTTCCGTCCTTCAAATAGAATCTTCAAATCATTTAATTGCATTTCCTATTGGCATTCACAGCAAAGGCATCCTAAGGACTCAATNTTCACTTTCTCTTTTTCTCATAAATCAAGAGCGTTGCCCAACTTGGAGGCCCAGCATTTTCCAAAGTGGTTCACAGGCGCCCTCTAGTGACCAGGAGGCCAGTGAGCGGGAGCCGTCTCTCCAAACGACCAGTTCTGGGGTCCTTTGAAAACAGATCTGCCTCTTCTACTTTCACAGCCTTAAAACCAGCTTATTATTTCTTATAAAAAACTCATATCCACACAAAACTATTAGATAACATGCCAACCTATGCAGTCTTCTGAACACATTTCAAAGACAGTAACTTTTGCCTTATCTCATTATAAGAGTGAAAAAACAGGACAGCAAAGTAGCGGAGGAATAATTAAAACAAACAAACACACAAACAATATACTTTAAATAATCACCTCTTCTCAACTTTCCATCATTTCATTGATTACTTATAAATATCCGATCATAATGGCGAACCTCACTGATCTCCGGTTTGCCAGGGCCTAATAATGAATTCCCTCTCCCCACCTCCATCATTTAGTGCTACAGGCTTGTAGCAGATGCGTTCATTCTATAACCTGATGCCCTACCCGAGTGTTCTTTAACTGGTGGTCAGTGAGCCAACTTCGGTGTGCAAAAACCATGTTTCCCTTTCAAATCTTCTTTAATGGTCAACATCAGTTAAAACTCTGGATTTCTGGCATTTCCTGGAGAGCTGCACTTGTCCACATCTGTCCTGCANCTACACATGCCGCAGGTTTCCCGGAGCCCAGTAGGCAGCCCTAAGGGGCATGTGTAACCCATTTAGCCACGGGAATGCACACTCAACCCATATCAGCCCACTTCAGTCAGTGATCGCCTTCACTTATTCCTTTCAAAAGTGCTCTTTCTAATCCTAATAATGAAGCTGACTTTCAAACTAGACGAGCATCACACAGGCACATACAGCAAAGACACTAAGAAAGGGAGAGGAGGGTAGCACCCACCTCAGTGACAAAGAAACGAGATCGCACAAAATCCCCTCTCTACGGACACAGTCAAGTTCATTTTGGGCTCGTGAATCTTGTCTTAGTTCTAAGATGTCAAAAGCCTCACTGTGAGCTCCCATGTAGCAAATAAGCAACACAGACCCACCCCCATCACAAACCACCTCAACATCTCTTCTTGGAACCAGAGCCGAAGCCATCCATATGCGGCGCAAGCCAGTCCAAGCAAGCTGGCAGGGGACACTCACGGGTGTGCTGCTGTCGGAGAAGGTGTTCATGCTGACAGAGCTGCTCAGCTTGTCTGAAGAGACGGANGGTGGGGACGGGCTCCTCTTCTCCAGGGGGTCCTGCCTCTGCAAGTACTCTCGCCATGCTCGCTGAATGCTGCAGAAAAACCCAGCAATATGTTACTGCCAGTCATCACCCACAGACTCAGAAGGGCACGGAGGCGGGGACTGGTTTTAGAGACAGAGAAACTGTAAGATAAATTGTGCTTCAAGAAAGAACACTAGGGCTTTAGCTGCATTTTGGCCACCAAGACTGGACTTTAAAACGAAACAATTAACAACAACAAAACCAGCTGGACTGCCTTTCTCAGACGTGACTAGGCTAACTCAGCCTGAAAAAGTCAATTAAGTCGGGGCTGGGGTGGGGCATCAGTCAAAGTCAAATTGGTTTTGGGCCCTAAATGGTCTTTGATTTATAGAACACCAAATATTTCAATTTCTCATGTTTGAGAAAAAGGAATAGCTGATGATTATACACTCATTCATTCAATGCATGGTGGTAGAGGGTCTTTTCCACGCCTAGGCTCTGGACAGAGACAGCAGAGCACATTTCCGGGATTCTACACACACAGACCTCAAGGTAGCATTCACGACACTGGGCAATGTATCTGCATGGCCAGATGCAGTGGTCTGGTGGCCCTGATACCAGAACAAGCCCACAAGAACTTTGCAGTCATTTACTTGACATACTGTAGGGGGACACAGGTAAAGAATATTTGAAAGTGCCCCATGCTATTTAAGACACTAAAGTAACAGGTCGTTAGGTGGCTTTTAAATATTTCACTCTAGGCAGTTCATTATTTTTTAACCTGTGGTTAATATCAGAAAAACAAAAACCTTTCTAAAAAATAGACACCTGTCCTGTTTCTGTGTTAAAGTTAAGGAATTTTCAAGGACCACTGGCTCCAAATTCAGGCAGTAACATGACTGAGTCCACGGGTAGTCAGCGGGTATACTGGAACTTTTCCTGGGCATTTTGGATGCGCACACCAACTGCCAGGACTTGGTATTCTAAAGTGATAAAATAGTATCTGTCACTACCCTAGCTAGACTCCTAGAAGCACCAGGCCTTCTGCTCTTTTCCATGTGAGCTGAGTCATTAAAGTTATTGGTATATGAACAAACTGATACCTCTCCCGCATAGAGGAATTCTTTCCTCAAAGAGAATTGAATACCATCAATTCTTAATAGGCAGTGGATATAAGGAACACAAAATTGTGGTAATATATTGTGTACCCTAATAAAGCTTACCTGGGGATCAGAGGACAGAGTCAGCCATTAAATTAGAGATAGAGGTCAGGCAGTGGTAACACACACACACCTTTAATCCTATCACTCGAGAGGCAGAGATGCATCTGGATCTCTGTGAGTTCAAGACCACACTAGGCTACATGAGAGAAACAGAACCAGGCACTGGTGACACACGCCTTTAATCCCAGGAAGTCATATGGCAGGACACAGAAAGATATAGAAGGTGTGAGGAAACAGGAACTCGCTCTCTGGAGGCTGAGGATTTCATAGCGGTAAGAACTAGTGGCTGGCTGTTCTGCTTCTCTGATCTTTCAGCTTTCACCCCAGTATCTGGCTCTGGGTTTTTTGTAATAAGACCTTTTAAGATTCATGTTACACAAAATGCCATCATATTTATTGTTTTTCCTAATTAATTAAGGTTTTGTGAATTATAATATTCAAGGAAAATTCCAGGAGGTACTATGGGTACTATGAAAGCAATGCCGTGGATTCAGAGGCCAATCCTGAAGCCATGGAGCTTCAGCACAAGTGGCTTATGCTTTGGAGGTCAGATTCCTTTTCTGGGACCTTGTTCTATGTTCCTCGTGGTTAGGGTAGAATTCTAAAGTAAGATTTTTAAGATCAGAGAGGTTTGAATAGTAATGGCCCCCACAGGCTTATATATTTGAATGCTTGGTCACCAGGGACTGTCACTATTACTAGGTGTGGCCTTGTTGGAGGAAGTGAATAACTGGGGGTGGGCTTTGAGGTTCCAAATGCTCAAGCCAGGCCCAGTCTCTCTCTCTCTCTCTCTCTCTCTCTCTCTCTCTCTCTCTCTCTCTCTCTCTCTCTCTCTCTCTCTCTCCTTGCTGCCTGCTGATGCAGATGTGGAACTCTCAGCACCCTTTCTGTCTGTGCACTGCCATGCTTCCTGCCATGAGGACAATGGACTAAACCTCTGAACCTGTAAGCCAGCCCAAATGAAATGTTTTCCTTTAGAAGAGTTGCTGTGGTCATGGTGTNTCTTCACAGCGATAAAACCCTAACTAAGACAAGAGTCCTCCATACACACAGCTCAATCCCCNCAAAGTGAGCTCTGACTCTGTTCTGAATGATAATTGCAGGATGTTTTATTGCTNACTGCTTGAACAAAATGCACCCTTGTTGATTTTTCCTTGGCTTTAAGATTTTAAACAGAATTTTAAAGTGCTACAAGGTGGCTGGTCATCTCACTGCTTCTTCTGGGACAGTCTTCATTAAAGAGCTGAAAACTTTTGGAAATCATTAGTGAGCCACATGATCTGAAGTTATGGAGGTCCTCCAGAGCTCAGTGAACACTTCAGGAGCACATTAAGGTCTCAAAAGACATTTCATTTACAAGAAGCAAAAAGTTAAATAATATATTTATGGCCCATATAACATCCAAGAGTTTATAAGACTCCAAGGTATCCTTTCCTAGCGTTTGCTTTAAAAAACAAACAAGCAAACAAAGAAAAAAACCTGCCTTGACCGTTCAAAAAAAAATAAAGAAAATCTGTCATTTGAAGCAATGTTACACTTTAGCATGCTGAACATCAGGGGGCGATGTAACTCTTTAGAGACCCAAATGAAATTGCATAAACCTAAAGCGAGGACTTTGCAAAGGTTTGAACTTGGTTAAATATCCCCTACCCCTTAGTTTTATGGGATCCAGAGGGTGACATATTAATTTTCTTTAATTAATTAATTAATATTAATTTCTTTAATTTTCATTGATAAATACTGTAATAATGTCTAATGTCTTTCAAATTGTAAGAAAATAGAAAGTATTTACTATTTTAAAATACATATTAAAACATTTCTATGCCCTCTTAATTCCTTAGTACACATTGTGTTATTTTTGAACACCTGACTTATAGGCATTGTACACATACACAGAAACAATTATATGTCTGTCTCTTATACACATCTAGATGTGTATAAGAGATTCCTTAGTACACATTGTGTTATTTTTGAACACCTGACTTATAGGCATTGTACACATACACAGAAACAATTATATGTAGTTGAAAACGTATTACCCTATTATTTTTTATCTTACTAATTACAGGTTTTTCTTTTGTTTTGTTTTGGGTTTTTTTTTTCCGAGACAGGGTTTCTCTGTGTAGCTTTACGCCTTTCCTGGAACTCACTTGGTAGCCCAGGCTGGCCTCGAACTCACAGAGATCCGCCTGCCTCTGCCTCCCGAGTGCTGGGATTAAAGGCGTGCGCCACCACCGGCCTAATNACAGTTTTAAAGACTACATTGCAGATTGGACAATGCCTTTAAGTTCATTTCAGAGGTTAAAAATANCAAGCCATTTATGTCATATTAGACTATTNTACTAAATTATGACATTATTATTTTTTAATGGAGTAACCACAATATCAATAGTTTCTGGGCCCAAGAAGAGTATTTTTATCCAACATTACTATTCACCTTAAACTATACCTCTAACATGACCTTCAAACAGTAAAATATTCTAATGTCAAGCCTTGCTAATACCATCTTCAAATGCTGAGAGAGGGGATTAAAAGAGAACGTAGAAGCTCCTCCTCCACAGTCAAAGGCACCACTTTCTCATGCTAGCTTTATCATTATTNTAACTCACAAATCTCCATTNTGGATACAGCATATAGACTACCTTGACATTTTATTTTCAAAATTAAACTATGCTATCAATATAATGCTTTTAAAACAGGTTGAAATAATGGAGTCTATCTTGTTCAGTCCTACATCTTGAAATACAAGCATCATTCGTAATAGAACTTCAAAAAACATTCAGTTTTTGGCTATCAGTTCTTATTTCTTTCCTCATNCTGTTTGCTGTTTCTGTCCTAAGTCTGTCTTTTTATGTCTGTTTTGTAGCGGGGGCCTGACAGTGGGTACCATCCTCATTATCACCAGATAACCTGACTCCTAAGAGTAGAAGAGAGAGCTTCCAGATGAGGACTGAGATGCTCAGAGAATGTTTGGGGAGTTCTGGGNTTTGAATTGGGTCCTAGAGGGTGGATTAAATTGCGTAGAGGACAGAAGTGGAAGAAAGGACATGGACAAGAGGATGGGAGTCAGGCAGGAGACCCAGGTGAAGCTAACNGGCCGTGGAGACTGCCCCATCACAGGTTATAATTTAGACAACCTGGGTCTTAATTATGCGTAGCACTCTTCATTAGAGAGACAGGGTTCTTCTGATATGAGGCACATAAGGAGCCAGGAGTCCAACACAGAGGAGAGCTCTCCCAAGATGGCATTAAACACTGAAAACAAAGCCTATCAGGTTGGGTCTCTTTCCCTGCCAGTCCAGTTTCCTCCCACAAGACTAAAATCCCTGGAGCAATGATCACTCACATAGATGCATCACTGTCTCGGCAGGTCNGGGATAATGGTGAGTAGCTGATTAACAAATGTATGTTTCTAACATCGTGTCCCAGAAATAGCTTAAAGAAAATGTTCTACCTCACAAGGAAGTGTGTTTAGCATGATAGATGTTCTTGACTGGTTTTACTTCTCATTAGCTGTGGCCTTGAGCAAAATGCTAAACAGTCTGGCCTACATTTTGTTCTTCCACAATAGGAACATATAATAATAAATTCTTTCTAACTCTTCCAAGAGGGTAACTGATAACATATGCACGTCATTTAGCCCCACACTTGACAAAGAGAGCAGGCCTGGATAAGCTATTATTATTGTTTAAGAGAACAAAAGACAAACATATACTTCCAGGTTATNTACAAATCACAGATCAGCGTGCTATTCTGGATTCCCAAAGAGCCACAGGCTTTGCTCTAAGGACCAGGTGGACATATAAATACATTTGAAANAGACACATTTGGATGGGAAGTTTAGAATAGGCTGAACAGTTTTCTCTGATGTTCTTCCAGAAAACCATTATGATCCTGTTAGAGACGAAGTACAAAGGAAGACAGAGGCTGCCAGGGTTCCCAATGCAACATGGTAGATGAAAGCTGGGCTGGGATTTAAATCCAAGTTGCTCAAATTCCAAAGTTTGTGCTGTCAACCACTCTCCCCACATATCTTCTATAAATTACACTTTTGGCTGCAGTCATGTTTTAGTTGCTATGATAAAACTTTGACCAAAGGCAACTTTGGGAGAACAGAGTTTATTTCAGCTCATGGGTCCATCATTGAGAGAAGCCAGAAGAGGAACTGGAGGCAGGAACCTGGAGGCAGGAACTGGAGCAGAGAGCACGGAGGATGCTGCTTAATGCCTTGCTTCTCCTGGCTTCTTCAGTTTGACTTCTTAGATAACTCAAGATCACGTGTCAAGGTGTGGCACCACCCACAGTCAACTGGGTCACAGTGAACGCTGACATCAATCATTAACTGAGAAAATGCTCCCACAAGCACCCACAGGACACGTTGATGGAGGTGATTCCTCAACTGAGGGTTCCTCTTCCCAGGTGACTAGAGCTTGTGTCAAGTTGACCTAAACTACCTAGCCCAAGTAGGCCGAGATTATGCTTTAACAATGTGATTTAGTGTCACTTTTTATGAAATATCCTCACAAATTCTCAAAGCTCAACAGGTTTTTTCTCCTGCAAGTTATCTAAATTTGTCAAATACATTTTCAGATTAAAAAATGACTAATGTTCAATACATCTATATGTTGTTCTATCATAAAACATTGTCAAAGTGTAAGTAATGGTTTAAATTGGGAGGAATTTCTTGATATTCACTTATAACCTGCAAACTATGGCCCAAACATGAAGGATGCTATTCAGGGGGTCTGAGAAGTGGNTCCTTNCCCACAGGGCTCTGACACTCATTTGTTGTACATTTTCANGGCCAGACCATTCTAGCCTCCACTCACAGAATGCTCAGCTGTACACTTCAGGCTGTGCTGGCATCCTTCATCCGGGTGTTTTCACTTGACTGTCTGATGGAGGTTTGCCTTCTGCTCATGTGTGGGGAACCTGCCTTTCACTGCCCCTAAATGCCTTCCATGAATCCTGTGTGATCCTGACTATTTTCCTCTTGACACAAACCATTGATCATCCAAGTCTAAAACTCAGAATGACCTCTTAACAGCTGTGTTTGTGAGCCAGGTAATGTGCCTTTGTTGACACTTCAATCTCTCTCTCTCCCTCTCTCCCCCTTCCCCCTCCCTCCCTCTCCCTCTTGCCNGCACTGTGTCACCTATTGAGGCCTCTACTTCATTCTTCTGACTTTGCCCTACCACATCACTGGTTTGCACATTTTTTTTCAACTGCATTCCTTTCCACAATGTCCAGAGTGTGAGAGGCTAACTGAAGGGATCTTGTCCTGCCCCACACGCCACGCTGGGGTTCACACTCACATAGGACAGGCTGCCCACACGGAAACAAGTTCTCTTCTTGTTTGTCTTCTATATTTGGAGATCCACTCACCTGGGTCTCTCTCTGCCTTTGTGGTTCAGGGCTCACCATCAGCTGTTTGTATCCTGCCCTGGAGCCTACAGTGCTTCTTCATCAGAGAGGAGGGAGATGTCTCCAGAAGATTGTGTGATAAAATGACCCTTACTCTTCTCTTTCATCAGGAGAAGGCAGATGTTCATGTTGTCACCACCAACAGAGGTCAGAGGCCCTAAGACAAAGCCTGTGACATTGGAGGGTGACCCTAAGAGCTCAGACAAAGGCCTTTGTATTAGTTCTCTTTATGCCTGAACACTGTCCCTTGGGAAGCAAGGATGGACATACCCTCNCCTGCGAGGATGCCAAGGACTTGGGGGAAGGTTGTCACAAAATATATGCCTAGAAGAGTGAAGAGCAAGAGACACAGCCAATGAGGAGGTAAAGTCTGCATTTGTGAGGGCTTGTGGTAGGCCCCGTGGTGGTCCCATCCTCCAGGATTCCAAGCCTTGGAGCTATCTTAAAGGAGACAGCTGCCTAGAAGCCCAAGTGCTCACCATTGGTAGGAAAATCTGGAAATCCTCAAGCAGTTTAGAACAGAAGAAGTGGAACAGTCAGCAGCAGAAAGGAGAACGTGGAAGGAGGAGGGAAGGGAGGTGGGCATGGAGGGGGTGAAGGTGTGGGCTATATGATGTTCTCCCTCTCCCTCTCCCTCTCCCTCTCCCTCTCTCTCTCT
>LZPO01044712.1:55397-70271 GCA_001675575.1 Neotoma lepida
GCCCGGCCTGTGCTGCATCTTAATCAGATTCCTAAGAACCAGGCAACCTGTGTTTGCACTCCAGCATGTCCTGTAGTGAAACTGACGCTTGCTTGCATGAAGCAATTCCATAGCCAGATTCATTCTATCAGGAATCGAGGCACAGAACTTCCTAGCAGGGAACCTGGCTGGTTCAGAAGCTGTGTCTGGGCTTATCATGAAGCATAGACTGAATGCTTACACTGTGGTCATCTTCTTAAGGATGTGTAACACTGGCACTGATTTGCAGTGGTGTGGATGTCTATTTTCTCCACTCAGCAGGATATTATAAATCTGCCATTCCATTCCTGTCTAAATTCCTTAATCCTGCAATGACTTATTGTTCAAAGCTGCACACCCCCAGACACCCTTCTTCAGACTGACTTCCTCAGGCTTCTCTGCAAATAAATAATCTGCGGTTCTCAAGTTCAGACATGTTTAACTCTGTGTGTGTTAAACTTCTTAGAGTTTTAATGGGGGTTAGGGGCGGGGCTGGAGGAGAGGAAGATTGTGTATACCAACAAGCATTGGCAATTCTTGTTTGTGCCTCTGAGTGAGACTCAGAATGGGGAAGAATCACAGAAATCAGTCATGAATGGGATACTCTGTGGCACCAGGAGATGCTGCTAGCTCCCTTCTCTTCTTAAGAATACCTTTAAAAGGTTGATAACTTGCTTTATAATAGGGTTTGCTCCACTTTGGGTCTCACTACCTTCATTGTATTGATGTTGCAGTGTGGTTAGGACTGCTTCATTGTTACAGTCACTTATAACAGGAGGTGGGGCTCACACTGGTCTGCACTGGGAGAGGTGAAGCATCATCCGCTTTCATGGGAGCAGGAAAGATAAGGGTTGTTTTCCCCCAACGTTGGTGGTGGGAATGAAATTATGAAGTAAGAAGAGTGTTTAAAAAAAAACAGTGCTTGTGCACACGTGTAAGATGATGCCTCCAATGGCAAGATGAAAGAGTGAAAAATAATAGAAAGAGTTGTGCTAGACTCAAAAGCAAAACCAAAAACAGTGAGTGAAAATTCCATAAAATACTTCCTACCATTGCCCAGTAGATGGTGGTGTGGGCTAACAGCACCTTTGTTGCTTGCCTAGGCCCTGGCTGGACCTGTAGCACACAAATGTGAAATGAAGAAATGTATGATTCTGTCCTGATACACTCCGAGTGTGTTCAGGAGTACACGTGCAAATACCTATAGAATGAACTGCTTCACGTAACTTTGCAATGACTTACATTTTCACTTTGGCCTCCAGGGGTTGAAGACTGAGAGGGTATTTTTCAATGTTGTTGTCCACATCCATGGCCAGCTGGTGACTAGAAAGAGAAATAGTTTGTCAGTATAGCTCAACCCAGGAAGTCTTTGTTTACAGTGAAAATACTTCAAACTTACATGGTTTTGAAAAAAGTGATGTAGATTTAGCAGAATCCTAAAAATGGGTGGTAAGTGACCTCACTCCAAAATGAAAATATTGCCTTTCTCTGTTGCCTTGTGATCTCTGCTGCTCAACTAAACATTCCCAGCTAATGCATGGAAACTGCCTCTTTGGGATAAAGAAAGAGGAAATGTTGGCCCTTCCTAGAGGATCAGACCCAAGAAGAATAGTACATGCCCTGCAAAGATGAAGTATTTGTAGAGAACTCATTTTAACCCCCTACTTTCTCCTTCTTTCTACCCTTTATTCATCCCCAAAGATGCCACTGCCAAGGAACTTTCCCTTCATCCTGTAAGCAGTTTCTGTGCTCACACTCTGAATAAACATGAGTTGTGAGCTACATGGTCACAGTTTCCTGTGGATCTAGGGGTCCCTCACTGGCTGCTCACTGGTCAGTACAAAGGCTGTCTTTGGCTAGGTTTTGTAGAGCGGATAAGAAGTTGAGAGAGAAATAATATAAAGCATAAAACAAAAAAAATCAAAATAACAGAAGTGGATGACAAAAGGGGAAGATATAAAGGAATTATTTGGAATAATCAGAAGATGAAAAGACTTTGTGGTCATAATGTAGCTGTGACATCCGAAGCTTGGGGAAGTTTATTTCACACTCGGGGAGAACTGCCCTGACACTGGCTTGCTACTGGCTCCCTGCAGGACCCTGGCTGGAAGATCCGCCGTCAGGCTTGAGATACTTGCTCCAATTCAATGCAGTTGGGATGCTGAGCCTTTTACAGTACTGTCCTGTAGCACTGTACAGGAACCATTCCTGGTGTGCTGGCTACTTGTCTGTCCACTGGACACAAAACTGGACAAGAAGCCAGAGAGAACCTCAACAGAGAAAATGCCTCCATCAAACTGGCCTGTAGGCAAGTATGCGGGGGCATTTTCTTGCTTAATGATTGATGTGGAGGAGTCCGGCCCACTGTGAGCAGTGCCACCCCAGGCAGGTGGTCATGGGAGGTATAAGAAAAGTAGCTGACCATGAGCCTGGAAGTAAGCAGCATTCCTCTAGGCCTAGGGTCTCTGCTTCAGTCCCCACCTCCAGGTTTTTGTCTTGAGCTGATTTCCCTCAACATCAGATGGTCAACCGTAAGTTGAAATGAACCGTTCCCTCCCTGTGTTGTTTTCAGACAGTGTCTTATCACAGCAATAGAAAATCAAACTCGGATTGATTGTAGAGTGCATGCAAAGTGTGTGTGTGTGTGTGTGTGTGTGTGTGTGTGTGTGTGTGACAAAATTTATGCTGTACTTTGATGTTTTTGTGTGTCTAGGTTTCCTCAAAGGCCAGTGGTGACCTACCAAGCTGTAACACACCACCAGTGTGTGGGGACCACCAGCCAGTGTGAAAGCCAACACTGCAGGGAAGCAAAGAGTTACAGCAGGGAGTTTGGAGGGGATGTTCTGACTAGTGCAGGGGACTCAGCGGAAAAGTGAGGTAAACTAGTTAGAAGGTTACCCAACTTGATGAGAACCGTGACTGAAATGCAGGAAAGAACCGAGATGTGGAAGGAGGACAGTGTCCTTTTAGTCAGTCACTTGAGTATTTATTTCTTCCTTCACCCCATCGTGGGAAAACATGACCAGACGCATACATTCTGTATGGCCACTAGGTGGTGCCACGAGCCCAAAATAGCTCTGTTGCACAGCCTGATTTTGTTGAGGGGGAGAAAAACATTCTTTTACTCTGTGGCAGTGATATTCAGGATTTGCTGTTAATTCTTTATTATTCAGTCATGTGTATGCTAGAAATTATTCAAAGCATGGGGCCAAAATGGTGAAAACACAAACCATAGTCCCTGTTCTTTCAGTCTGGGAGTTGTGTATTATAAATATGTGCGATGTGTATAATTGTGTGTAAGTGTAATCGNTGTTATTAAAGAGGAAACATAAATGGACCTAATCCAAGGAGTGTGAGCATTTAAAGACTNACTTTACAGTCACCCGACCTTGTGGAGGTAGCAGCCTTATAACAGGGCATTTTAAAGTTTGANTCTATTAAGCATCCTATCAATTACAAATTATCAAATTGGCAGAGTACCTGCAATATAGGCAATATAGCCTGTGATCATCAAAGACAATAATAGTAAGTTTTCTTTTAATAAAGAAAACACTTATATGACTTAATTTGGGGATATAATTACACATCACCAACAAGCTATAAATGACAAACATCTATTGGCTTAAGCCAGCTAGCACTAGTGCATCTTATCAATAATTTCCTGTGGTTAATCAAGCCATTATATATCAGCACAATGGTGGACCATGCAAATCACAAGTCTATCAGCGATAAAGCCTTGTTTGATAATTACAAAAAAGCAAGGCACTCAGACTAAGGTCTTACTTAAGTTAATAAGTAATTATCATCAACAATAGACTCCCAAGAAGCCTCCTAATTAACAGTGTACTAATTAATTGTCTCTATTTTTGGACACTTGCCAAGCTCTATTGTGTTTGTGTGTATGTGTGCGTGTGTATGTGTGCATGCACGCATACACGTATAGGTAAATGCCCTCAAGTGGTCTTACACAGTATGGAGCTGTAGCTTCCCTGCCCTTCACAATGCCTGTCTACCACAAAGCCCTGTTGAGCAGTTGGAATAAATGTAATGTCCCAAAGGGGAATACCGATCAACGGCTATGACACCATGATCACTTCACTCATGGTCATTTTGAATAGCGGAGGTGATTTACATCCCCACCTAAGTCAGCCACAGCTGTAATGAAATGCCTGATCCACTTGAAGCACCCCAGGTTTCTCAATCAACTCTGACAGTTTTCAAGGACATAGTC
Source organism: Neotoma lepida (assembly GCA_001675575.1). Taxonomy (NCBI): domain Eukaryota; kingdom Metazoa; phylum Chordata; class Mammalia; order Rodentia; family Cricetidae; genus Neotoma; species Neotoma lepida. The sequence goes on from LZPO01044712.1 coordinate 59,647, forward strand.
CTGCCTGGAAGCAGACCAGGAAAAATTTCCAGCAATCTATGCAAATGTACCAAGAGATCCATGTAAATGTTGGGTACGGTGCCCATTACATTTGTTTTCTGTCACTGACAACCAGGAGAGAGACAGTTTCTCTTGAAACTTTTCCCTGCGTGGAAGGACTTGTGTCTGTCTGTGTGCTTTGAAGGGAATCAATTTCTATCCCTAGAATCTTCCATCCTGACAGGAGAACAGAACAATCTGCAAGTCAGACAGGTCATTCTCAGCAGCTTTTAGCTTTCCTGGGTCTCTGGATGGCACAAGAGAAAGAGCAAGCTGGCGTTGGTTGGGGTTGGGGAGGGGTGGTGGACAAGTCCACACACACACACATACACACACACACACACACACATACACACACACACACACACACTTTACTAATGTTCACATGTCTTCCTGAGAACAGAGAGCTGGGGAATTTTCATGTTGGTTGTACTGAGAGATCTAATAAGGAGCTGTGGTCAATTAGCAAGGGGAAAAAAATCAGCTTTGGAGTTCATTTCCTACAGTGAAATCAATAATGAAAAACAGACATAGCCAGATTGGACAAGTGAATGAGCTGAACATCACAGAGGCAGCGCGCCCTCAGAGAATGTGGCTGCTTGGGGAGTTTCCTGCATAACTGCAAAGACTGAACAGCGCTGGTGCTGGTCCTCACCCCAGCTCCTCNTCAGGACCACCTGAAGGAAGCTGATAAATGCTGCCTCCAGCACCCCAGATTCAATTTGTCTGGGGTGGGGCTTGAGTCAGGACATTTTTGTTAAGCTGACTCTAAATATCCAGGATGAAGAAGCATGGTGCAGATCTCATGTCAATAGAACATGAGTCTCCACAGAAGAAAAATCTTTCCAGAATGAGCTAAAATCTTCATTACTTTTGTTTACATATACCTAGTAAAAGTGTTGATAGAGAATGATTAACCAGTTTTTAATTTAAGTTTATTTTCAACTAATAGATACCAGTTGGACATATTAGGGTTGACAGGTGGCTCAGCTGTTTAAAGTAGTTGCTGTGCCATCTTGAGACAAATGCAGGGACTGATGCATGCCTGTAACTTCAGCTCCAACAGACTGGAGACAGGATGACCTCACAAGTCCTCAGACTTTCAGCCTAGCCAAGAAAAATACTAGCCCTAGGTCCAGAGAGAGACCTTCCCTCAAAGGAATAGACAGTGATAGCGGAGGAGCCCTGGCCCTCTTCTGGACTCCATGCCCACACACAGGAACCAGCATGCACACGTGTGCATAGACTCACACACAGAGACTCACACAAGTAAGTGTCTAAAGCATATGTATTAATCTGATGTTTCCAAATAGGCAATATTTAAATCACTTTCATCTGTCCCCTCAAACATATTTCTTTATGGTAAAATTTTTGATATAAATTCTTGTGGCTTTTTGAAATATACAAAAGTGCATCTTCTTTGTGTTATCTGTAATCATCCTCAAGTGCAAAGTGCACAGGACCTCTTGTTCCTATCCAGCGGTAACTAACATAGTACCCATTCCTCTGTCTTCCCCGCCCCTCCAGGCTGCCCTCCCCGGCCTCTGGAAACTCCACTCTGTTCTCCACCTCCATGAGTTCAGACTTCTTAGATTCCACACATGAGTTGTATAAAGAGTTCTCTCAGTCCCCGGCTTGCTTATTTAATAGAATGTCTCCAAGTTTATTCATATTACAGCAAATGACAGGATTTTATTCTCCTGTAGATTCATACTATCCCATTCTGTCTATGACCACATTTTTTTATTCACTGTCCCTGAGGCTGTCTCCATGTCTTGGTGGCTCTGAGTCATGCTGCCATAGGCACAAGAGTACAGATGTCTCTTGACAGACTCCTTTAATTCCCTTTCGATATATATTTTGTAATGGAATTTCTGGATCNTGANCTAGTTCTACTTTTTAATTTTTGAGGAACCTCTACAGTGTTTTCCATAATGGATAAGTTCTTTTATTCTTATGTGCTCATATTATGAGACCAGGCATAACAATAATGTTCTAAATCAAATGTATAAGTAACTCAGAAACTTCATCTAATCAATANTGAGAAACTGTCCCTCAGCCNGTGACATGACAAGGCCCTAGACCACAGAAATGGGAAAACCTGAGATGCCCTGTCCAAACACCCCCCCGGATGGAAANGGAANAGAGCTGGCACTGAGGCTGNCATTATCCTGGGTTGATACCTTCAGGAAGGTGTCCCAGCCAGCCAGTGATGGCATCTGCTTTGTAAAGNNACTTGACCCTGGGGCTCTGGTGGTTAAGTGGTGCATCCGTAGTCACTGGGTAGGGAAAGGCAGGAAGAGAAACCATGCCTAAGGTGTTCCCCTTACAGAGTATTTTCTACATCCTGAGTGTTTTCTTTCCTCTCTTCCAGGGCACGCCTTGTACCTGTCGATGCAATTCGTAACAAAAACGTCCACTCTGGTGTGGCCCAGGCTGGCGTTTCAAAATCATTGTCATTCTTGTTACTAACATGGCTGTGTCATTCCCTAATCATCNTTCTGCTTTCTAGAACAGAAGAGCAACTTAGCTGCCTCTGAAGGACCATCCCTCAGNGCATTTAACAGCAGCCATCGTGGTCCTCCTGAGACTCCTCTTCTTTTCCCAAGCCCCTCGTCCTCACTTTCTTGTAGTAGTTTATGCGATTTNAGAGCTTTTGTGGCTGTAATTTACCTACTTGTGTATTCTCAAGGATACTAGATTTCTTTTTTAGTGTCCAGAACCACACAGGACACCCATCCATGTTAGTAGTTCATGAGGACTCAGCTGAGGGTTCAGCTGATGGTTGACATAAGGGTTCTGGTGGCCTCCAGCCCAGGGTCATTTTCATCTTGACTAACCAACTGAGTATTCTTGGACGAGTTACTGATCCCTCTCTGAGTCTCCTCGCTTATCTGTGAAAAGGTCATAATCCTGCCTATGTCAAAGGCCATAATCAGAGTTGGAGGAGGAAACATCTGTTAAGCCTTAGTAATGTAGACTACATTGTAAGTCCTCAGTAAAGGATGGCTATTTTCTCTCCCTTTGTCTTGATGACACATGTTTGCTTATCAGTTGAACATGTTAATGTTTTAGAATCCTTATAAAATCATGCCATGCTAAAGTTCAAAACTCTTGAAGCCTTTGGCCTTAAGTTGAAATCAGGATAGAATTCTCATACACTCTAAACAGTATTTGATTTTAAAATGTAAGATACTTTTGTCTTTCTGTTTTTAATTATACTTCATGTTGAAGTGCTATTTTGAATGTACACTCTACTAGCCTCGTTTGTCCTCACCTTGTGTCCAAAATTATGCTTGCCTCCTGTGACTAAAACNGAACACAAAACAGGACTAACTTTCAAGCTCTTGGGCCTGTACAGCAGACGTCTATGCATTTCGTTGTTCAGTTAATCAGTAGGACTAGCCCTAACCTATCTAACTATCTCTCAAATACAACATATTTCTTAGCCAAAAGATACCATGTGCAACTGTCAAATTTCCTTNTTCATTTTTGCCTTGTCAGGATTTCTTTTCCATGTCCAGGATTTTCTTTTCCAAGCTAGCAAATAATTGAACTTCCTTTGAACTTTTACTTACTTCTCAAGCAAATATTTTCCATCATCAACTTGATCTAAAGGATTCTGTAATCTTTTCAGTTCTTCCTGTAAAAAATAAAAAAAAATAAAAAATTACTAACTTGTAATTTTGGCAGTATTTTCTGAGAGCAGCTATGAGCAGCATTGAGAGAAGCCAGGGTTGAGTCTGCAGGGGAAGCAGTGATTGTTAGGTCTTTAAACACCCATTACAGTGTAATCCCTGCCTTAATTGAAATACAATATTATCATGTAAATAGATTGAGTTTTTTCATCACCAAGGAGAATGCTTCCTGTTATTTTTCCAGGGTGGGTATGTTTTTATGAGTTCACATACGTTCACTCTTTCCAAATCTATGAGTCCACAGTAGTTTGCTGTTTGCTGAATGTGGCTCTAATGAATTTGCCCATATAACAAACTTTCTCTCTCGTCTCTTAGTAACCTTTTCTATGTAGTCCATATGTGCACTTATACATACGTACACCCACAAATACACACACATACACACATGTGTGCCTGCACACATATATACACACACACACACCCTCCTCTGAATTTTGAATATCTGTAGTTACTGTGATCTCATTAACTACAGGGATGTTACAGAAGTTGATATGGATTCTTAATGGGACTGCCAGCAGGTCCTCAGTCTTAATAATCACGGAAGAGGAAATGTAGAGAAGGCTTATAGTATTCTCTTCCTGGGAAGACCATNCCCTGAGGCCATGCTATGTGACCTGTTCCCTGAAAGTGCTGAGGTGACCAGCCAAAAGAAAGGCACAATCAGAACTGAAATGAACCCTCACTGTCAGAAGGATATTGATCTAGGATTTTGAAGGGCTCCAATATGCCAGGTGCCTAAGTCTCTTATGCAAAGTGGCATAATGTTTGCATATCTTTGTATATACCCTACACATCTCTTTGCACACACTTGAAATCATCCCTGCACTGCATGGCACATTCCAGAACTTGACCCTACCTCCACTTCTCTCCAGTCCCTCTAACCTTACCACTGGGATGTTTGCAACTTCAGCCCAACATCAGCAGGGGCCTCTTCCTTGAATTCCCTTGAACACTCCCTACATTGTCTTGTTTTAACTGAACCATGCCTTGCAGTTCTGGGAACAGAACTAAGTTCTTGTGAGAGCAAAGTCAACAAACTGTTTGGAAAAGTGTTTCAGTGTTTACAGGATTTTACCAGTGACGGACTTGGCTGAGTCCCTCAGGATGCCTTCTCCCTGAAGCCCGGGTAAGAGGGAACCATTTCTTCCCTGTGAACTACATGCTACATGGTCTAGAAACAGGATGGGTCCTCCTTACTCCTGATTATGTTTTCTAGATTCTCTCAACTTCTCCATAACCTCAGTTCCTCTGCAACATGCTAGCGACCCACTCTGGGCTTTGTTTGTCCTNTCTGTCATTCTTACTGNTAGTTACCTAACTTCTCATGGGATTTCATCCAGTCTAGATAGAAAAATGGATTGATAATTGACAGGTAGGTAGGTAACAGACCTCCAGAACATCCTTCTCAAATTTGTATCTAGCATTTTGCTTTTACAGTAAAATTCCTCCTTCAGTTCTATAAACTTATTCTTTACCTCTGTTTTTTTTCTCCAATCCTTCCCTCTAAGTTTGTCATATCTCACCACACCTTCAATGCCATAATCAGTAAATGCAAGTTATATAAACGGTAGTGCCGAGACTCACTTTTACAGAAAACCAATTTGTGGGGGGAAAATTTCCTTAATTATCTTTGAAAGCCAAAGGTGAATTTGTAGGCTTTGCACATTCCTTTTTACCCTCCACATTATGGTTAATAAAAAGCGCCAGCTCTTGGTAGACTTTGCACTTTCTCATCCNTGGTGTGCTCTGGTGTGCATTGTTCCTTTCCTCTCCTGGGGCACTCAGGGAGAAGGGCAGGAAGGAAATGATTTGCACACTCTGTGCCAGGCACTTCTCTCCATTTGTCAGTTGTGGGAGTCTTCTGGGGGGTGGATAGGCTTTGATGTAGTGCTGCCTTCAATCTGACTACCAGTGTTCTAGGAAATTATATTAAGCATAAGGTCAATGACTAACCCAAGCTTTTCCAACAGCTGCTCTACTGACTATTTGGAGGATTGGTTGCGTCGTTTGGTTATTTAAGCTAACTATACAAAGCACCCCGCTTCAATTGGCCTGGAAGTTTCAAAGCATAGCCTCACTTTCTCAGAGGCTATGAATTAGGAAGTTGGCTTGCTCATCAGTCCCATCGGGAGTTTTGCCTCTGAGAAAGTTGTTTTATCATTAAACATATATACAAATAGTCTCTGCCATCATTAGTTTCTGCCACTANCCTTATCTGTGTCTGATTTTGTATTTGGCAATATTTTTATTGTTGTTGTTGTTGTTATTTTTTTTCCCAGAAACCATTAGTAGCTCCTTGATGTTGTGGGATGGACTCCATCCCACAGCTGAGGTCTTATCACAGTAGAAGCTAGCTAGCCTCTCTCTGCTTTCCCTGCACTCTGCCCATAAGCCTGCTCAGATAAGGCCACATAAGGCCACACAGTTCCAGAAGGCACATGTTCTCTTCCGTGACATTCAGTGACTAAGTCTTCTCAGCTTTCTCTTAGCTCATCCCATTCTTCCTTCAGGAGGACTCTAACCCATGCCCTCCACAAAGGTCTTCCCAACCCTCTAGGAGGGTTGTTGTCTCCAGCCCCAGTTCCTCAGCAACCTGTCATCATTCCAGTTTTCATTTTACTCTTTGCCTGTCTCACCCACTAAATTCCTGGGGGTTAGGGCTACTGTCTCAATCACCTGGTGGATCTACCCCCAGAATGAAACATGTATGAGTGGCTTAGTAGACACATGTTGGGTAAATGAACTGAATCTGTTGTGGCAATGATGGAGACACTTGAGTAACCCGAGGCTCGCACTCTCTGCTCTCTCACTTAGTCCCTTTACTGTTCTTCACACTCCTCTGTGTTCTGCAGAGCTCGTGACTTGGGTTTTTATCAGCCATGTCCCTTTGTCCATGGCTCTTGGGAGGGAGGCACTGGGATGAGTGAGAGCAGCAGAAGGAAGAGGTTAGCAGATTGATGATCTTGCTGGAATGCAGCTTGCCAGGAGGTGAAGGCCGTGGCTCCCAGTGGCTTCTTTCACACGCGTTTCCAGCCACAGTCCCATTACTTCCCCCCCTTTCTCTTCCAGCATCTTCCCTTCTCTCCAGCCATTCCCTCACTTTCTCTCCCTTCCTTTTTCCCTCCTCTTCCTCTGCCTTCTTTCACACAATCCATCGACAGCTCCAGATTCTTCCCCAAGCCTGGAGTGTTACCCTACACCCTGNACATGTTGGGTAAATGAACTGAATCTGTTGTGGCAATGATGGAGACACTTGAGTAACCCGAGGCTCGCACTCTCTGCTCTCTCACTTAGTCCCTTGACTGTTCTCCACACTCCTCTGTGTTCTGCGGAGCTCGTGACTTGGGTTTTTATCAGCCATGTCCCTTTGTCCATGGCTCTTGGGAGGGAGGCACTGAGATGAGTGAGAGCAGCAGAAGGAAGAGGTTAGCAGATTGATGATCTTGCTGGAAGGCAGCTTGCCAGGAGGTGAAGGCCGTGGCTCCCAGTGGCTTCTTTCACACGCGTTGCCAGCCATAGTCCCATTACTTCCCCCCCTTTCTCTTCTAGCATCTTCCCTTCTCTCCAGCCATTCCCTCACTTTCTCTCCCTTCCTTCTTCCCTCCTCTTCCTCTGCCTTCTTTCACACAATCCATCGACAGCTCCAGATTCTTCCCCAAGCCTGGAGTGTTACCCTACACCCTGCCCTTTGCCAATCACNCTCTTAAGTGAGTTATCTGTTTTAGACTTGGCCCTGGCTAAAAATGCCAAGAATCCTCCATTGCTTTTGTTTGCCCTACCTGGAAATTCCAACAAGTACAACGAAAAAATTAATCAGTCAGATTAAATAACAGAGTAGCATAGCTACTCAAATCTGGTCCATTGTAGGAGAAGCTGTCCCAACACAAACCTCTAAACTTACCTCATGGTTCAGTTCCACTCAAAAATAATAGAGCGATTCCTACCCTACTCTATTTGGCTACTGTCTTTTTAAAAAATGTAAGCTCAATACCTCTGCAAAATACAAGTTGAATTATTCAGGTGCAACTCATATACACAGCACTACAAATTCTTCCAAATGAAATCTGTTGTGAGTGGTGAGGGAGTGTAAGCTACCACTGTGGTAAATAATTGACCGACTGCTTGTCAGGCTTCCCACTGCCAAGAGAGTTTCTCTGAAGTAACTTGGGTGTGAAATATTAGAACGAATGGCCAACAGCGCACTTGACTTCTGTGTCTGTCTTCCCCCTTCCCTCCTAATCTTGCCAAGTGTTCTGTCAAACAGATAGAGCCGAGAGACTGGCAAGTTCATCTCCGTGGCCCTATACTGAACTACTGGACCTGCTCAATAACCAGTCTCGTCTGTTTGTTTTCTTTATNTCTACTCCATCTATGTTCTGAATAAGTAGGGTATATTGTTTGGACAGGTTTAAAATAAAAAATCTTTTCAGTACTGCTTTTCCTCTAAAGTGCACTTACGTCTAAACATCTTCTGAATCGCACGCACATTGGCCATGTTATTCCCAGCACGGCCCAGAGCATCCAGGGAAAGTTAAAATGTGAACACAATCTACAATTTAGTTCATTCGGTGGCAATGGGTGACAAAACCAGTGACACTCACATAAATCAGGGTTTTTTTTTCTGTGTGTTGGGAATAATTTCATATTAACCTAAGGGTAACTATTTAACAAAAGTTAAAAGCCAAATGTACTTTTGATGCTTTTGACTACTTAGTCATTCAATTAAACATTAATAGGTTTCTCCACCAATCCCCCCACCAGATCCTTTTTTAAATGGAAGTATAATAAGAGCACTAAAAGGGGGGGTTACTAATGTTTGCATAATTTGGAAAAGTAGAAGACATAAAATCTATACTAATTTTAGCTCTGCATCATTAAACATGAAATATTGATTATTGCTCTTTGTAACGGGGTTTATGAAGCTAGCTAGGCTGCTGTGTCCACATAAAGTGAGTCTGATGCTTTGCCCTCGGACCCCAGTGACTGTAAATGATGCCCCTTGGTGACAGCTGGGAGGCAGGCACTCTGATCCACAGCCTTAGGAGATGCATTTCCCAGATTAGACCAGGGATGACCCAGCTGCACAGCTCAACTTCAGAAAATTAAATTGNAGGGAGTCCAACCTCTGTTGAAATAACTGTGAATTACAACGCTTCCCTGGGCCTTGTTATAATGTAAATGTGCTTACAATTTACTGCTGTTTCCCCCATCCCTGCTGTGAGTATGGGCATTAATAGTCATCCCATATATTTAAAGGCAAAAAGGCATCAAAAATAAAAATGCAAGACTTATGCTTTCTCCCTTTGGAAGAAGGGAGGCGAGTTTTCTTTTCCTTCTCTTTTTCTTTTGCCATTTTCTTTTTCTTTTTTAAAATTTTCTGTAAAAGGAGCATACAGTTTGTTTATGTATTATGCATTCACGTTCTTTATGGCTGGCAGACCTGTAAATTTCACACTGGGAAGTTACCTAGTAGCTGAACATGAATTTCTGTGGGAGGAAAAAAAAATGGCTAATGCGACATCAACAGCTCATTTAAGGGACTCATTCAGGTAAGTTATGGGCACATAGGTGAGGTAGTAGACTTTAAAAGACATTTTCCTTTTTCTAGCACTCTGAGGACATTTTGACAGTCCCTCTACTTGCAGAGTGGCTGTGACTTTATGGCAGTGATCATAAGGTAAGGGGCTGAGTGAGTGCAGGGCCTCCCTGTGCCTGTTCACAGCAGAATTTTTATTAACAGTAAACTTAGAGACTTACTAACGTAAGACAGTACCAGAACTATCATCACTCACTCTTGATTCCTGTATGACCAGCCATATTACACTCACAGGACACCCAAGACTTTGGCTGTGGAATATGAGTGTCAAACACCTAAACTCATTTGAACAAATGCCAAGGGATCATGTTATATAAAGCTCAGTTTAAACTTCTGAGTCATTGTCCTAGGTCCCTGGGTGTGAGATGATCTCAGTCCTTGGGACTCTCTTGGAGTGCATGGTGTCTTTAGAGAGACACACGGACAATTACGTCATTTGGGCCAGCCCTTTGCCCACACAAATAAGCCAGTGGGATGAGTCAACCCCGTGTTATTTTGAAAAATACACTTCAGAATGAAATGCCCTCTCTGTTCTCTTCTGAGCTGGAGCGTGGTCTCATGAGATTTTGCTGACTTCAGATCACAGACATTCTAATGCTATCCCTGTAAAATGAAAACATTCACTGTAAAGAATCTTACACACTTGAATAAATCCAGAATGTAAGACTGTTAAGCATTATTAGTAATGATTTTAAAGTTGTCCCTTTACTCAGAGTTTATTTAGGGGGCTGATGAGGTGGCTATGAGAATAAAGGCACACTGTCAAGCTGAACAACTGGGGTTTGATCCCCAGGGCCCAAAAGGTAGAAGGAGAAGAGATTCCCACTAATTGTCCTTCAATCTCAACATTCATACCTTAGTACTCACATACATGCATACAGGCATGTGTTTGTGCACACACTTGAACACACACACACACACACACACACACACACAATTTTTTCAGAAAGTACATTCAGTTTAGCAACAGGATAGCCATAAAAGAAAATCAACTGAAACTGAAATGCTAGGTACAAACATTTTGCACTTTATGTATTTTTACATTCTGGGAGAAAAAAAAAAGAATCCCAGAGACCATGCTTCAAACTGAGAACTCAAATACAAAGAGCACATAATCTTACACATAAACACCTCTCAGAATGCAGATGGAATAGCAAATGTGGATAAGTGAACCCATATCCCAACTTCAGACTTCCTGTGGCACGGGACCACAGCAGAGCACTGGCAATCAGCACAGCACGAGCTCCCACGTGCTTACACCTGATTCAGGAATGCATCTCTTTGCAGTGCAG
>LZPO01044712.1:89275-102194 GCA_001675575.1 Neotoma lepida
GAGGAAGGACTCCTCTTTTCCCACATCTTTACAAGCATTAGCATTTGCTATTTATTTGCTTGGTGTTAGCCGTTCTGACTGGTGCAAGACAAGATCTTAAAGTAGTTTGAATTAGTCTCATCATGATGACTAAAGAAGTAGAACATGTTTTTCAAATGTTTACTATTTGTTTCTTTTTTTTAAGAACTTGGAGTATAGTGTTTTAAACTGTGAGTTGCCCTGTGTGGAGTCACATAAGTGAATGGGAAGTTCATGGAAAATGTGGTAACAATAAAAGGTTTTAGAACATAAAATGATCAAAAATGAATTCAAAACCAAACATGTAATGAGTCCTAATCATGTCTTCTGTCAACTTGCCCATGTTGTACCTCCTGACCTCATTGCAGTATGGTTCTAAACATATTACATGCAATTGTGCATACCATCTTAGGCAACATTAATGTCTTAGTTAGGGTTTCTATTGCTGCGATAAAACACCATGACCAAAAAGCAAGTTGGGGAGGAAAGGGTTTATTTGGCTTACACTTCAGCATTGCTGTTCATCACTGAAGGAAGTCAAGACAGGAACCCAAACAGGGCAGGGTCCCAGAGGCAGGAGCTGGTGCAGAGGCCATGGAGGGCAGCTGCTTACTGACTTGCTTCCCATGGCTTGCTCAGCCCACCCTCCTGTAGAACCCAGGACCAGCAGCCAAGGGACGGCACCACCCACCATGGGCTAGGCCCTCCCCCATTGATGATTAAATGAGAAANTGCCTTACAGCTGGATCTAAAGGAGGCNTTTCCTCAGCTGAGGCTCCTTCCTCTGATAACTCCAGCTTGTGTCAAGTTAGAGTCATCAGCCAGCACGATTAACATGAATGCTGCCTGAAACATCTTGGCTCAAATTGGAGACTGTTTTATATTACAGTTGAAGTGTTCTATTACAGAACACTTCTGCTCATATGGAAAATGTTCCCGTTACAGAAAACAGCAATAATATTTTCCCATTGTCATTTCTCGGCATGTATTGAATAAGTGTTTCTTTGGATGATATTATGTTTGAATGTTTGATTTAAAAACTTCAGTTTGATTTGCTGCTTTAAGTTTTGTGAAATGTTTTAAAATGAATTTTGACTGGAATTAGAAAGAATTTCAAACTCTTTACCAGAAATGGCCCTGATGAGACCTCTGCAGTTTTGTATTACTTATTTACATGAAACAGCACTCTCAGCATTAATGATTTGAAGATCAAATTATTGATCAAATTGAAAAAGATTGAAAATTATCTATCTTGTAGCTTTAAATATTCAACCAAGATTTAATTGTTTATGGAAAAATAAGCAAGCACATCTAGTCATCAGTAAATTAACATTATTCATCATATTTCATTTTGTTTTTAATAAATTGAAAAGCTATATGTGTACCAAAGAATTGTTTTAAAATAAATTTCTTTATGTAATTTTATTANTAAATGTTTGTTTTGTATGCCTATTTTACATATCTATATAACTACGGTTATATAAAATTTTCTCTGGTCCCTATGCTAGACAATGGAATATAGGAACTGAAATCCCAATCTTTAGTGACAAGAGTTTAAGCTCTAGAGAAAGTAAATAATACAGCACAGGACATGCTTAACTAGGGTCTTAATGGAGGGTGCCCTATGATAAGCTGAAAGTGGGGTCTGAGTTCTTGACTTAGTCTTAAGTAATTGTTAGCATTAACGTAATATTTATCAAGTGTTGGGGTTTGTTCTAAGTAGCTGTACTGAACATTTAACTCATTTCGTTACTGCAGCAACCCTGTGGTAACCATGACTCCCACTTTATAGAAGACAACACAGGTGCTAAGGCTGACTTGCCTATGACTACCCCGGTAAGAAATACTATTGCTGGGAGCTGAATGCAGGTACTCTGCTTCTAAAGTTCCTCTTAAAACCTCTATAGTCCNGTGTTTATAAAGACAGCTCAGAAGTTGTTCAATGAAAGGAGTGGCATGGGTACTTCTTATCCAGAAAAGGATTAGCACAAAGACACAAAAACATGGAAGATGTGGTCAAGTTTTGATCAGCAGTTCCCGGNGTGGGGGCAGGGATCTCTCATAGCTATATCACTCCTGTCTTATCTGCTACTTGATGTTGATATTGAGCTTTTTGATTTAAATTTGGGTTGTGATTTATTTTCTCAACAGTCTCTTGTGTAAGGAACTTCTGTAGCCATGACAAACACCCTCTGCCACACAAACTTCTCCGCCTCCCCCGGGACCTTACATGGTCTCCCTTTTGATTCTTTCCAATCTGGCTCAAGCTTTAGCAATTTTCAGATTTCATCCCCCACTCTCTTTTCTGTCTCTTGTGGGTCATCTCTGTCACCCTTTTGAAACAGTGAAGCAAAGAAATAGAAGCTCAAAAATCCACACTTTCCTTCTAAACTACATCAACTCACATGCAAGTCCAGTCAATGGAGAGATTTGCAATGTATTGCCTTTCAGATAGACTCACAATCATACCTCTTTGCTTGTTAGTCACTATTACAACCCACAACTGACAGTAAACAGGNGGTTGCCATTCTTCTTAATAGTTGATCCACAATGACTATGTATTTTGAACTAAAATACAATTTCAGATGCTAAACTTTGTTGTATATGACTATAAACTTACCCTCATCAAAAGGGTGAAAAAATGGGGTCACTTTTGAGAGTAAAAGTAACTTCTCTGATTGTGACATGGGGCAATAACCATCTTACTTTCTCTTGAAGCTTCTGGTAAGATAATCTTTAAGTTGACCAGGCTAACATTAAGCAAAATATTTAAATTTGGTGGAACAAACATACAACCCATCACTGCTCACCTTCCATTTCCTGTTTTTCCTCATCCACACAATGGTGGGTCTCACATAGTTAAAACCCAAATGAATCATTTTAACAGGCCTCCTTGATACAATAACATCATTTGTTGTAGTAACTATTTGATAATCAGTCATACTCATATAGTCTTCATGTGACTCTTATTCTTGAAAACTTGATTTTTGGTTTTCAAATGATAATTTAAGTGTTTCCCTCCAGTTTTAAAGATATTAAAGCTCAGGCTGGAGAGATAGCTCAGCGGTTAAGAGCACTGACTGCTCTTCCAGAGGTCCTGAGTTCAATTCCCAGCAACCACATGGTGGCTCACAACCACCTGTAATGAGATCTAGTGCCATATTCTGGCCTGCAGGGACACATACAGGCAGAACATGGTATACATAATAAATAAATAAATAAATAAATAAATAAATAAATAAATAAATTTTAAAAAAATTTTAAAAAAGATATTAAAATTCAGTGAAATATTTTATGTATGAAATAAAATAGCTTACCTTGTAATTGTGTTCTGTTTGATTGTATTATACAGCCACAGATACAAACCTCAAGGGGCCACAAAGAATGACAGAATTGTAATGAAACTTACGTTGCTCACCTTAAGAATCTATACTTCATATAAGCCTATTGTATATACATCCTGATGTGAACATAATCCTGATGTGAACATAATAAAAGAGTCATTTCTGAAGATTATATATTCTCAAAACAAGTACATATAGCTGAGTTTGTACATGTCAGTGCCCATTGTACAACTAAAATTCAATCCTGTGCAGAATATTTTACATTCAAAGGCAAAGTAACAGAAATGTGCCAATTTTTGATTTACATACATGGCATTTAAACTCAGCAGTTTTATAGAAACTGCATAAAATTATTATTAACAAAATATTGAGAGGGGGCTATTTTGTCACTGATATCATTTAGAATTGTTTGTTCTTGATAAATCTTTAAGAACTGACTTTTAGTTGATCTTACAAATTTAATGAATTTTGTATAGNTGAAGTACCCCCATTGTCTACCAGTGACCACTCCCCTTCGTCCACTCTTGGTTGGGCTCTCCTCCAGGAGGCCATAGTAGCTTTTCTAGCCCATAGCCTCTTCCTTTTTCAGGTTCACAGCCTCACTTCTCCTTATGTTTGTCTGTCTATTTTGGTGCACANTGTGTCCTTGTNGTTNATCTGTGTNCTACTATGTCATTTAAGATGTATTAGCTAGAACCCAGGGTCCTCAGAAGTGGAGGCAAATGGTCACCTCTTGGCTTCAGAGTGGTGTCAGCTGTGCAGCTGTGTCACATGCCCCCAAATGTTCCACCGGAGGATCTCTGCTCACCATGGCTGATGGATCCAGGTGTTCCTTGGCTTGTCTACAGAACTCTAAATTCTTCCTCCATCTCCCTTTATCCCTTCTCTGCTTCTCTTCCTATGTTGGTCTTGTAGTTTATAAGCAAACTTTGCATTGGATGTGACATCATCGAATCTGAGATAGTCTCATAGCCAGAGATCTAAAGGCCCATAGACATCTGCAGAGATTCATTTTCCAAATTATAGCAAATTTATGTTGCTGGGATTGGGAAATAGACATATCTTTAGGGAACCACTTGAATGAATCCAAGGGCTTCTCATGAATAGAAATTTGGAGAAAATGAAATTGTTCTTTGTAAACTGAAGATCATTGTCTAAGAGCAATGCTCTGTGTGAGAGAAGGGTGTTCTATGGNAGGATTGAAAAACATAAGAAATTCAAGATGNGCAAAAGAAAGATTTCTATTTAGTCTTATCTCAGAGGAGAGCAGCGGAGCTCAGAATACCACAGAGAACTTGTCATCAGGCAGAGGGTACACAGGACGATTTGGGAACTGTCAAGTACATGAGCCCCTTCTGACAGAAAGCACGAGTAGCACAGCTTCGAAGCCAGAGGCACCAGTAGGACTATTGAGGATAGTCTGGGCCCTTTTCTGTCATCTGTCAGGAACTCCCCAGAAGCATCCACACAGGGCACTTTCACACTGGAAGGTCTGTGGACGTGATGGTCCATGAAGAGTCAATGAGCTCATTTTTCCTCCCTCCTAAGTTGCTCCACTCCCACACCAGCAAATGCACATTCATTATCTTGTCAAAACTGTGCTAAGGGACAATTTTTAAAATAATGGTGCAGTGCACCATAGCCCTAATTGCTTCCAAACCACTGTATATTTGCTTTCTTAGCAAGTGTACAGATGAAGTTAGGTCCAGCAGCATTTGTTTTCAGCTTGTTCAGCTGAGGAGGCTCACTAGGAAAAAACAATACAGTTCTCAAGTGCCTCAAAGGTTCAAGAGGAAATTAGTTATCACCTCTCCCAATACCAACCAGATGGAGCTAGAATTCTAATAACTACCACAAATGTTCCCCCAAAGATAGATCTTTTCAGAAACATCTTCCTAGACCTGTTTCACTACATTCCCCAAACATGAACTTCCCTTCTTACCAGTGTTTGATGAACGATCAGAAATCCTATTTACAACTTCCATGAGTGAGAATATGATGCCTTATCCCCATGACTCCAGAGCAGAAATAGCTCTGAAAACCATAAATTGCAACAGTTAAGTGATTTTCAAAGTCATCTTTTTATTTTTTGTAGTGAAATAGTATACTGAACATTTACTTGTCTTTGATCATTTTTTTGGTGTCTTGATAAGCCATAGATCTTCATTTCAAAATGTCATAGCTTTTATCTTTCACATTTTATTGATAAGAAAAATGCTGATGGAAAAATAAAACAGTAAAGCTATTGTCTGTATTTTTTCTGGATTACACATAGAGGGATGCTTAAACCACCAGGGTTTTTATAAGTGAGTTTCTGAAGCAGGCAAAAAAAATGCAGACTATTAATTATGAGGTTAACTATTTCACTTTATAGAACAAAAATAAAATGGGCATCTATTTATTTAGATACTGTACTGGTTGATTTTTATTGTCAACTTGAAGACACTAGACTCAACTGGGAAGAGCAACCATCAGTTAAGAATTGTCTAGGTCAGAACGACCTGTGGCCATGTCTGTGAGGAAATGTTTTGATTGATGATTGGTATAGGATAGTCTATCCCACTGTGGATGGTGGCACCCCTAAGCAGATGGTCCTCCTGGTCTCTGTAAGAAAACTAGCTGAGCATGAGCTAGGGGAGCAAGCCAGTAAGCAATATTCTTCCAAGGTTTCTGCTTCAGGTCTTGCCTAAAGTTTTGCCCTCAAGTGATGGATGATAACCTAGAAGTCTAAGGCAATTAAATTCTTGCCACCCTGAGTTAGTCTCTAACTAACTGGTTCTCTAAAGAAGAAAACCAGTGGAATGAATATACATATATATGCATTGGGCCTGTTTATATTAAAATAGCAACAACAGCTGAATCACACCTGAGAGACAGAGAACTCTGTAGTGTTCTATCCTTGAGGCTAGGTACCAATCCCTGAAGAGGCAACCAACCCAGTAGTTGCTCAGTCTATGGTTGAGTGCCTCAGTAGTACCAATCTGTCACTGAAACTTGCAAGGTTCCTGGAGAGCCACTGATTGTTGGTATATAATGGAAGCCTGGAAATGCTAGTTCTGATATCAATGAAGGAATCAGCAGTAAAGCAACAGGATAAAGCAACTCGGCGGCAAGTGAGGGGGCNTGTGGCCAAAAGGTGAATCTTCCTTCTGCCCTGNCCTTTTTATTTGCACTGCCACCAGAAGCTGCTGCCCACAACTGAGGTGGGTCATCCCACATTAGTTAAAGCAATAAGGACAATTTTTCAGTTGAGGCCTGCTACTGAGGTGATTAAATTTGGAACAAGTTGACATTAAAACTAACCATAATACTCCTCACTTTGCTTTTGGTCATGGTGTTTATTATAACAATAGGAAAAAAAAACCTAGAACACACACTCTGCCGGTAAATTCCTTCTTTTAGCACAGTATGTGGAATCCAAGCTATAGGACTCAGGCTTTGTATAATGACTTTAGAGAGATGGTACCCTGGGTTGGGGCGGGGCTGCAGATAACACCATGAAGGAGAAGATAGGAATGGGAAGAACCTGAAACAGCTGGCAATTCGGAAGCAGAAATACTTAAGTTGCCAGAATTTGTGTGGTCCTGACAAACATGTCATCCTTGTTCCAGGATGTCTGAAAGAATGTTCACATGACAGAAATCCATCTGCCTGGGTCATTGCTGTCTCTTTATAAGATAGTGTAACAAATAATTTACTTCACTGAAAAGAAAGTCTGAACTTTCTANTCAGCTCCTAAGGAGTAAGTTTTGCCTGCCTGGGTCCTTGAGCTAGTCAAATTACTCAGTGTTATGAAAGTGGAGGCTGACGAATCTAAGAGTTGTGACTTGGGAGGAGGCTTTAGATCACACAGAAGTTGGCCTGGAGAGTGTGATCAAACACAATCACATTTTCTGGCAGAATGGAGTCTCAATAGACTCTCTGAACATGGGTGTTTGGATTCATTTTCTTCACTGGAAATATCCTGTGCATTGTCACACACTGAAAAGTAGAGTCCTGTACCACAGGAGGGCACAAAAACCATGCAATGGCGCTTTCCCAACTCGGCCCTGAGAGTTTCCTTTTGTGGCCAAGTTTAACTTGTTCCTTTCCCTACACCATCAGATTTTTCGAGGAGCTCTGCGGCACTTGTTAGCAAACAATTGAAACTGAGAGCAGTTTATGGTGATCTCCAAACTTGCAATTGATTTAAGGGTGGAGGGCAGTCTTAAAATCTATTCACTGTATCTTTGAAGTTGTCCAAATTCATCCCAAAGGAACACTGCGTGATGTGGGATGTCTTGCTGCTTGTCTATGTGACACAAACATGTGAAGCCACTAGGACAATCTCAGAGTGGAAACTAAGGAACACCTTTCCCTCAGTTTCTGCCGCTCCTTAGAGCATCTGCTGGTCACTCAGACATAGGAAGCAACAGGGACAAAAACCAGCTGACAGAACACTAGAGTACATTATTATTATTATTATTATTATTATTATTATTATTATTATTTTAGTCCCACTCAGAAACCTCCATGTTTGTCTCCCCTCCAACCTCCAGTCACATAGTCACAAAAGTTCTCCATCTCTGAAGTCTCTCCCTCAAGAACAGGAGAGAGAAAGGGTCCTTTTCCATCCTCATGAATCTTGCGTTCTCTATACCTGAGGACTCTGCTATTAGAGACTCGTGAATCATTATGGCAAATTGAAGATGGTCACAAATGTTTTAGCAATTATTTCATTGATAAATGTAATATATGTTACCTCCATTTGGATCTGGGCAGGTTCTAACGATTGTTTGAACCAACTGAATTTAGTGGAAGTGACTCAGCTATCTAGAGGGTCAAAGCTCGAGACACTAATAGATTCCACTTCTTGTATCTTGGAGCATCAGGTCCAAGAGTATCCAGCCACCAAACACGTTCAAGATGACCATTTGAAAAATGGCTGGCCAACCTCAACCCTGCCATCATACACAGGTACCAGAGTGAGAAAGGGGGGCATCTTACATGTCCCCAAGTTCTGAAAATGTAATCTAGAGGTGAATTGAGGAGTATCCCACACTGGAGGGCCCCGGAGATATTCTAACCTGTCCGTGGTCATTTGAACCACGGCTATTGTAAAGGGTGAGCAGAGAGCAGCCATTCCCTCTGTGACCTGCATTTATAGCAAATCCACAAAACCATGAGACACAATGAATAGTCACATGTTGTGAGAGAAAATTTTAGGTTTTAGGAAGTTAGTTATAAAGTATAGCTGTAGCACTCCTTCCTAAGTGGGAATTCACACAAGGAGGTCCAGATGTTTTACACCCATGGACATCTGCCTCCTCACACCTATTAGAGCTCATTCTTATATACAGAACCATGACCCTGTGCCTCCTAAAATCCACACAGATCTGACTCTCACACATGAGAATTCTGTCATCTTATCTTGTGAATCTGCTTTCTCACCCAAGGAGATACCACCTTCTTAGACACAGAAATAATTTGCCATTAAAAGACACGCGCACACACACACACACACACACACACACACACACACACGGGGGGGGTCTTTCTCCTCAGATACCACCTATACTTAGCAATGTTCTTGATGTACAAATGACAGATTTTAGACCTCTAAGGGGAGGGTGGGGGTGGATTAGGCTTCTGGACAAATGAGTGAGGCTTATTGTAATGTTTGCGACCACATTGTGACAGCAAGACACAAACCAAACGAGAAAACGTAAGAGCTAGACTACCCATCCCTCTTCACTGCTGTGAACTGGAGTTCTTGTTACCACTTAACAGTGAGTCCCAACTTTGTCATTCAGTGTAAGCATAATCACCCTGGAGATCACCTTCTTCTTAACTGTTGGGGACATGCTCAAACTCCTGCCTCAAGTCCCTTCAGGAAATGCACCTACATTGATTGACTTGTGCAAAGAGAGAATACCCATGCCAACTTGCTCAGTGATGCTGGGGGCTTAACCTCTGAATAAAAGAGGTAAAGTCCAGAGATGCTAACAGAAGTCATTCAACTCATTTGTAAGAATAAACTGCCCATAGAAAGAGATTTAGTTAATGACATTTCTCAGAATGCTAGATGCACCAACAGTTAGCAAGCACGGGTCCAAAGGCAGTTAGAAATGTAGGAGTCAATTAAAAATCCATTGTACCTTCTATAAGAAGGAAAAAGGGGGTCTGTTACTTGTCTGGGCTCAGCTGTGCTCACTGGGCTGAAAAGAAAGCTGACTGAGGCAGCTCCCTCCCCTACTCAAAGCTCACCCAGCAATCTTCACTCAGCTGCACTTAGCTGCCACTTAGCCCCAGAACAAATGCAGCAATTGCTCAGCTCGCCATTGCAGAGCCACCCTACACTGTGTCAGTTAAGGTTCAGATTGGACATGCCAACAAGACCAGAAGCAATCATGAAGGGATGGCCACCATTTTATCCTCACTTCAAGAGAGAACTGGCTTGCACCCTGAGGAGGAGTCGGGGGAGAAGTCATCCATAGGAGGCATGTGGAAAACAAATTCCTCCAGGAATCAGAAGCAGAGAAACTTGCTACTAAATCACATGTTCTCTTTCATTTGCTTCTGTTTTGATAAGACATCTGGCCTGTAGTTTCATGTTTAGAATATGATACCAATCCACCAAATAATTTCTGCCTGCCTTCCGCTCTTAGACTAGTCTACTCTCCCCTTGGAATATTCCAAAAGGGATGGGAAGAGACTTAACCACTAGAATCTTACAGTTAAAGACACACACACACACACATACACACACACACACATACACACACTCACACACACACACAAGCACACACTCACACTCACACACACACACAACTTTGCAAATAATTTCAAATAACCTCTGAATTAATGTGACCTCTTTGAGACTGCAAACTACCTTGGATATGACAGGAAAGAACCCATCCACACCCTCTGTTTCCCAGTGTATTGTACTTCATGATCTAACCCTCTATGTGTTGGTGGTGGAGGGGGGTATTTCCATGTGAGTTATAACTGACCCATAAACTCCACGAAGGCCAATCCTGCTTACCAAACCAGCATCAATGTGACAAAGGAGCAAGCAACTTGTTTCCTCACTTCACTGATGAAGAACTGAGGAAGAAAGAAAAAGGATTGAAAATCACTGAAGCCTGGGTAAGATGATGGATTAGGAGCTGCCTCTGTGTGACCTGATGTATTAGTTACTTTTCTCACCACTGTGACCTGACAAGAAGAAACTTGGGAGGGAGGGTTTGTTTGGGTTCAGAGTTGGAGGGTGTAGTCCATCAGTGCGGGAAAGCCACGGCGGCAGGAGTGGCTGGGAACTGGCATGCACAGAGCATGAGGCTCGTTGCTCACATCACTGTGGACCAGGAAGCAGAGACAAGGGAATGCCATTGCTTAGATGGCTTACTCCTTTCTCCTTTTTATTCAAACCAGTATCCCAGCCTGAGGGACTGTGGCATCACATTAGGGCAGGGTTTCTTGCTTTATTAATCTGTGGCTAAGACTTCACAGACACAGCCAGAGGTGGGCTTTCCTAATGCCCTAGTTACTTCTTAGTCCAATAAACAAAGTAAAACAAAAACCAACAAAGCATTGCAAGGGACAAGAGAAGGGAGCCAAGAAAACAAAGAAGAGACTATTCCAATCAAGGGGAAGAAGAATGCAGGATATCTCTACAGGACGAGCACTTCACAGTGCAGGGAAAGAAAAGGGAAATCCAGCAAAGAGTAGCAAATGACTCTAAACGGCCTACTAAATATTGATGATTCTATCCACAGACAAATTCTACTCTCAGCCTCTCTTTGTATTGGACAGTGGTAGATGCAGAGACTCATGGCTGCTTTCAGTGCTGAGGAATGACATTTGCTCAATCTTAAACAGGGCATTCATGCCACCTTCTCTAAAAAACTGATGAGGATGTCGGGGAAAGGGACTTTTGATGCTATTTGTGGGAGTGTCAACTGGTTCAGACCCTGTGGAGATCAATATGAGGTTCCTCAAAAAAAAAAAAAACCTAAAAACTGAACTTACCATCTGGTTCAGCTCTATCACTCCTCTGTTTATACTGAATTAATCTAAGTCAGCATGCTATAGATGCTGTCTCTTATACACATCTAGATGTGTATAAGAGACAGAAAAACCTAAAAACTGAACTTACCATCTGGTTCAGCTCTATCACTCCTCTGTTTATACTGAATTAATCTAAGTCAGCATGCTATAGATGCTTGCTGTTCAAAGCTTGGTGCTGCACTAATCATGACAGCCAAGATGCAGAACCAGCCTAGAAGTCCACCAACTTGTGAATAGAAAAATATAATGAATATATATTCATATAAACACATATGCGTAAACATACATATGTATAAACATATGTGTGTGTATGGGGTCCTATCCAGCTATAAAGAAGAATGAAATCCTATCATTTATAAGAAAATAGATAAACCTAGAGACCATGTTACTAACCAAAACAAGCCAGATCCAGAAAGACCAATATCACATGATTTCTTTCATACATATATCTAAATTGGATATATACTCATATATATATATAGGGGGACTATATGGAGCATGGGGGTGGTCTAAGAAGTTGGAAAAAGAATTGCTACAGACCATTCTCAATCCTCCTTCACCCTTTATTCTAACACAGTTTTGTTTGTAATAATGTAATATTGTGCTTCCAACGCTTTGAAATTATATTTGTTACAAAGCAAGTGACTTTAAAATGCCATAAAATCATATATTAGTGGACTTATTTTTAAATTCTATTTAAAATAATTCAGAATGCTACATTAATGGTTTCTCCTCCACCAGTTACTTCTTGAAGTTACTCTCTTCATAGAGAAAATTGTCCCTGAACTAGAAACAAGGCATTTAGAGACTGGAACTGAATAACTAACAACCAGCTGAGACTCCATGCTATTCACTCAACTGTAGATTAGCCTGCAGTTAATGGGTATTAACCATGTGCTGGGCATTGTCCTCGGTGGCCAACGTAATCTTCACTTACTCCTCACTACCATCTGACATGGAAATTACAGCTACACCCATTTTCTAGATGGAAAAACTGAAGAATCGAAAGGTTGACTACCTTGTTTAAACTCGGCCAGCCGAGACGAAGCCTTACTCTCTGCGCTCTTAGCCTCACCTCTCCGTGTCTTGACCTTTTTTTCTTTAAATTTTAATGATGACTTGGAGAATACTAAGTCCCTGGTTGGAAGACATGTGTGTGCTCATAGTATAACAGCACCACTGTGACTCAGTTTACATTGTCCTGCAGTGCTCTGCATACAGTCCCTCCCTTCAGTTATATGAGTTATAGATATTTTGAGTAACACCTTCAAGAGCAACTCAATCAAGATAGAGAAAAGCTTTTTTTGCCACATTAGTAATGGCTATGTTAGCTGTCTGCATGTCTATATTGCTACTGCAACATATTGTCATACGTTTAATTGTAGAGCGAATCTTGAACGGTCTTATTAATTGAAAACACCAGGCCAGGTATTGAGGTAAATTCTGAATGATCAGAGAGACAGAACAAGCCACAGCCAACCTCACCTTGCCAACTCCTCAGCTGATCT
>LZPO01044713.1:7371-31817 GCA_001675575.1 Neotoma lepida
GGAAGAAATGGGAGGAGTTGAGGGAGGGTGAATTGTAATCAAGATATATTGTATTAGAAAAGAATCTCTTTTTCAATAAAAGGAGTAAATTAAAAGAAAAATTTAAAAGTTGATCAGATATATGGAAGACTTTATTGGAAAGATTACAGGTTGGCTTCAAATTTTCTAAATGGTCTATTTCCATTATTTTCTGCCAATTCTTCTGATGCAAAGAAAATAATCTAAACAAATGAACTAAGATATTTGGCACCTGTAGAAATAAAAAACATAAATGGAAACAACAGATATACTCACTTTCATGCCATTTTTCAAATAATCATGAGTAACAGTTTGTATTTTTTTTACAAAATAACATAAATGAACATACATGTAATTATGCAGTAAGTAACTACCCATAAATGAGGCAGGGTTGTCAGTAGCCTGCAATTTCGGTGGTTCAGCTTCTTGTAATTAGAATTTAAGTTGTAAGTGAAAGAATTACTTTAGTATATTGAACAATGTAAAAATCATCACTTGAAGACAGTCATTTTCATAATTTTTACCCTCACCCAGGGTTTTCTGTAAGTAACTNAACATGGATAGCTCCTATCATTTTTCAAGTTTTTATATCCAAGTTTGCAAATTTACCTTAGCTACCTAAAAACAACTTCCACAGGTTAGGATTACTAGTAACTTTTGTGTAGTAACAATTTTGAATTATTCCATGGTAGCATTTAGTGACAAAAACAATACACATCACACAATTTATCCTTCACCAGATTGAAGCAGAAGCTCTAGGAGGTAGACATTTTTGACATGTTGATAGCTGTTATTTTGACAATATCTGGAAGATACGTCCTTTTTAACTATAAATTTGCATGCAATAAAAAATTGACAGCATTATAATGACTATGGACTGAGTATTTGGCAGCTTTCCATATGAAACTTACCAGAGATATGACTGACAATAAAGACCAACCCATGAACATTTTCTTTCCTAATTAAAAGCATTGACCTCAATTCTGAATTAGATCCTTTCAGTATATTCATAACATGATAAGAATCGACTTAATTGGATACTAGACTCAGGTAAAATGAGCAGGATAAACAAATAATAGCATACAAGTCATTTAAAATTTACTGTTCCTCAGCACTTAGCTCACATCCCCTCTGGCACACTGAGCCTTATCAGAAAATCGTGAGTGCAATTGCAAGACATTAGTAGAGACTTCAGAGAGTAAATTTTAATTGACCATTACAGAATGCTTACTGCATAGGTAGCACTAACCACATGTATCCATAGATTTTTATTAGCCAATTGAAAATAAAATGGGCAGCGAAGTGGCTATTGAATCTTACCGACATGATGAAACATTCTTAAAACTAGTTCATATTATATGTATACCAAGCATGAAAAAAGGATAGTTCTTAACACCTAACCTGGTATTTTACTCAAAAAAGGAAATAGCAAAGATTTGTCATTTATGTTCCTCATTTAATGTCCATTACACCAGGAATTGTGTTCATAACTCTAGTTCCTATGTAAAAAGCCTAAGCATACTGGCAGGTATAGATAATTCCCAAGGAGGCAAAGATAGGTAGAACCTTGGGACTCTTTATATTGATTTAAATTTAGTACCTTTAATATACAGTCTTTATTACACAGTGTATAATAAAATATTTGATTAATTAAGGCAATTTCTATGTTTTAGACTTCCATAAAGATCATTTTTCATGGTAGTTCCATTTAGGCAGCAATTTAATCCCCCAAGAATAACATGGTTTAAAAAAAAATAGAGTGAAAAAAAACCCTTAACACTTTGTATTGCTCTAACACATTCTGTGTCCAGTTGAAAACCTGTGTTGTCTACCCGAAATGCATTTCAAAGGAACTAGTTCTAGTCTTTCTTTTCCTGAATATCCACTGACCTTGAAGATCAAATAATTGCTACTGGAATTTTATATTACTTTAAATCATTTCATTCCTGAAGGCTTCCATTGCTTTTACCAAGGCTATATTTATCCCATTCTCTCAGAGGGTAACTTCCCCATATCACTACATATTATTCCTACGTTACTACAGAGTCAGATAATTTTTTAGTCATCTTATGCATAATTTTTCTTCCTTGGAGCTCCTAAGTTGAACAGCACACAAACTTTATCATTTCTACTTTTTTTTGTTTTGTTTTGTTTTGTTTTGTTGAGACAGGGTTTCTCTGTGTAGCTTCACACCTTTCCTGGAACTCACTCGGTAGCCCAGGCTGGCCTTGAACTCACAGAGATTCGCCTGCCTCTGCCTCCCGAGTGCTGGGATTAAAGGCGTGCGGCACCACCGCCTGGCGTCATTTCTACTTTAATTCCTCTGCATTATATTGCTAAAAAATATCTTTAACATTAACAATTTCCAAATTCTCCAGTGTTAATGACTTTGTATAATTATAATTGAAGCTGTGTCTTGATTTTCTGTGACTAGTACACATTCAGGCCTGAAGGCATTATCTTTTATGATTCACTGTTAAACAGACCACTGTGAACACCGGTTTATATGCATCCCTCTTTTATCTAAACTGTAACTATCACACAAACATGAAGGAAATTAAGTTGCAAGAAAAATATACAAAAGTAGGTAAAGTAGTGGAAGTAGGTAAAATATGCATATTTGGTAAAACATCCCAGATAAAATTTTAAACCAATTTTAAATCCTGAGGGTATGGCTGCTGAGAAGGCTCACTCAGCAAACGCTATGAGTAAAGTGTGAGAACCTGTGCTCTGATCCCTGCACCCATAGAAAGGTTCATTGTTTCCAAAATAAGGAACTCGAGATCTAGAGAAAGGGGGAAAAAAAAAAAAACTTGGAAAGTGATTGAAGAAAATATCACATGCACACCCATGTGAATGACAGAAATTTGGTCACATGGTATTTTTGTCTCTTACNGTCCTTCTTATTTATATTAAATGTTGCACTTATTTGTTTATAAATTTTACAAAAACCAACGTTCTGTGAAAAACAGCAAGCACATACTTAAATTTCATATTATTTTCACCCTAGAGGCACAGACTATATGGGCCTTTCTGTTTCTCTCTCCCTGAATCTTCTTCAGAAAGGAAAACACTAATAACGCTTCTAGAGGTGAAAATAACTAAGCATCCTTTGTGGTGATGCTTAAGCAATATTTTCATACTTATTTTGTATTTGTCTCTGTCAAATCAAGTAAGCCACAATAAGGTACTCCTCTAGAATAAAATTTTTCAGAAACTTAAAGTTATCATTACTTGATAACTTTATAATAATAATAATGATAATAACAATAATAGTAGTAGTAGTAATATAGTAATTATTGCTTCCAAATGTAAACAGTAAACCAAATTTTTTGTCTCTTCAGTGTTTTCATTTATGAGTAGAAATTAATATCGCTTGTTCTTATTTAAAGTAAAACACATGCAAATTCACATTCATTCTAACCTATCACAGCTGGGAAAGCTGGTACTTGCTCTAAAACTTTACAAACAAGGACCCNATCAACGTACTTTCTGTACATTTGTGATTCCTTTTTAATTCTAATGTTATATTNCTTTTCCTCTTGAAAGCCTATGATCTTGCCTTTATAAAATTTTTGTTTTAGGCCATTTGAAGGAGAACTTGAGTGGTTTTTCTAGAGGCATGTAGACATGTAGTCACAATTTTGACATAGTATTTATGGAAGAAAGAGAGAAATCTATTACTAGATTACATAGTTATCATACTCTAGGTGCTTCTCTCAGTGAGTAGCTTTAAATTAGCTATCTTTAATATGTCTTTAAATTTATTAATAACAGACCCTACTACTGCTTGAATGGTACAAAAAATAAATATTAATTCCTTTGATCTAAGAAATCTTAGCATCAATTAGCATTTCTACATAATGATTATGATAAAAAAATCAGAAGTTACCTTTAAACATAAATGTTTTAGAAAAATACTTTTAATCACAATTTTGGGGAGTTATGAAGTGTTGGGCAAGATATACTTCTGATTAGATATAAAATTTTTTTATTGCAGCCAAATCCATATACTGCCTTTAGTAAGGGTTCACCATGAATGCAATACAAGTTTTTAGAACATAGAAACAGATTTTTCTAGTATCCCCAGAAACCCAGAATATGGAAGACTAGTTCCGTGGAAAATAACCATTTTAACTCAGTGTCAATTTCAAACTCTGTTTACTCTGACATGAGAAGGAAATTAGAGACTTTGTTTAGAAATGTTTGAGAACAGGGAAATTCTTGACACTTTTCCAGTGAGGTGCCAAGAGCCATTGTAAAATATGCTAGTTGATGTACACTATAGTGTCCTCTTCCTTGCTGTCTGTTGGCCATCAGCCCACAAGGACAAAGTGGCAGAAGCAATAATAGAAAGCTTTGTGGTTTTTTTGTTTTGTTTTGTTTTGTTTTGTTTTGTTATGTTTTTTTAAATACTAGTGACTTTATTTTTTTCACAAATATTTTATTTCATATCTGATACTTTTTTCTTTTTTTAAATTTTTTACAGATTCCCCTCTCCTCCCTCCTTCCACCCCCCAGCTTCCCCCCACAACCCACCCCAACTCCCCTCTCTTCCAAGGCAAGGTCTCCCATGAGGAGTCAGCAGAGCCTGGCACACTCAGTTGAGGCAGGTGCAAGGACCTCCTCCCTGCACCAAGGCTGTGCAAGTTGTCTCACCATGGGCACTGGGCTCCAAAAAGCCGGTTCAGCACTAGGGACAGGTCCAGATCTCACTGCCTGTCTGAGGGTCCCCCAAACAGTCTAAGCTAGACGTCTGTCTCCTCTATCCAGAGGGCCCAGTCCAGTACCAAGGGGGCTCCTCAGTTCATGGATCTCCACTAGTTTGGCTGGCCATCTTTGTACACCTTCCCATCATGATCTTGTCCTTTGCTCATAGAAGGCCCCCTCTCTCCCATTGATTGGACTCCTGGAGCTTGGCCTGGTGCCTGACTATCAATCTCTGCATCTGCCTCCATCAGTCTCTGGATGAGGGCTCTATGATGACAGTTAGGGTATTCATCCATGTGATCACTGGAGTAGACCAGTTCAGGCACCTTTTCAATAACTGCCAATAGTATAAGGTAGGGTCATCCTTGTGGATTCCCGGGAACCTCCTTAAAGCTCTACTTCTCTCTATTCTCATGATGTCTTCATTTATCATGGTATCTCTTTCCTTGCTCTTCCACTCTATCCCTGTTCCAGCTCAAATTTCCTGTTCCCCTATGCTCTCATCAATGGTTTCTCAGAAAACTGAGAATCAATCTTTCTCAAGACCCAGCTACACCACTTTTGGGCATATACCCAAGGAATGCTCAATCATACCACAAGGACACATGCTCAACTAGATTCATAGCAGCATTATTTGTAATAGCCAGAACCTGGAAACAACCTAGATGCCCCTCAACTGAAGAATGGATTAAGAAAATGTGGTACATATACACAATGGAGTATTTCTCAGCAGAGATAAACAACGACCTTATGAAATTTGCAAGCAAATGGATGGAACTAGAAAATATCATCCTGAGTGAGGTAACCCAGACCCAGAAGGACAAACATGGTATGTACTCACTCATAAGTGGATACTAAATGTAAAGCAAAGGATAACCAGACTGCAACCCACAGCTCCAGGAAGGATCCTAGGAAGGACACATGGATTGCCCAGCGAGGGCGAAATAGGGGAGATCTACATGGGCAGACTCAGGGTGAGGGGAATTAATGGGGGGCACGGAACAGAAATCTTTGTANAAGGCCTATGAACACAGGAGAGATAGCTCTCTGGGAGACAGCTTCAGTGAGTCAGTCTAACTTTATTCCAGAGTGATGGGAGATATAAAGAATGGGGACAGAGGCTGGAGCATCACCTAATGAGCATTAAACAGCACACTCCTGTCATAAGGCTCCTAGTACAAGTCTTAGTTATCACGTGTGGAACCACAATCCCATCATAAAACTCCTAGCACAATGTCTAATTATTGTATGGGCATCAGAGGGAAAGAATCTGCAGGGAACTACTTCATGGGTCATACTAGAGATAAATCAGGCATCCAGGCCTAAAGACCATCTCCAAATAAGGACATGTAGAGAACAGGGCACCTTCTGCCAGGAGGACGANTAGAGGNGTGGAGAGTGGAGCTGTGGAGGAGTTGGGGTGGGGTGGTCCTCTATGTTGCCAAGCTCTGATAGAGCTGCCAGGCCATGGTCGACTGCAGCAATGCACAGAATAACAAAACTGTAGGCCATCACTGAATCTTGAAAATATCAAGTTACCCTTTTTTTTTTTCCCCCGAAACAGGGTTTCTCTGTGTAGCTTTGCGCCTTTCCTGGAACTCACTCGGTAGCCCAGGCTGGCTTCGAACTCACAGAGATCTGCCTGCCTCTGCCACCCGAGTGCTGGGATTAAAGGCGTGTGCCACCATCAAGTTACCCTTTTTATGTCTTTAAAGTAGAGCTGGAGTTTATAAAAATATTTATTGAGATTTTTTTAATGTTCTTCCATTGTTTGAAATTTCGTATATGAATACAATATATTTAATTATAGTCACACCTACCCAGGTTCCAACCCTTCCTAGAATCTACTTTTTAACTCAGTGAGTTCAGTAAGAGGTGTCCAGATGCAGATGGGTGTAGGACCATCCACTGGAGGGTAGACATCCTGTAATATGTCACAGTTACACATTCTCTTGTCTCCAGCAACAGTGACTTCCAATAAAGAGCTCCTCAGCTTGATAGGGACACAGGTCCCTTCCACAACAAGCTGTGATGCTGATCCGCTTATTCTTGTGCAGATCTTGTTCAGGCAGTCATAGTTCTTATGAGTTCTGTAGCAGTTCTTCCTGACTTCCGCCTCTCACAGACTTTCCATTCTGTTTTTGGTGATGTTCCCTGAATCTTCAATGGAGAGATCAGCAGTCATTTGTGGATGAGCAATCCACAGCGGCTTTTTCTATTCACTTTGGCTAGTTGTAAGTCTTTTGCTTAACCTATGAGAGATAAGAATCACACTATATAAGGATAAGTACTTATTAGGCAATTTAATGCTATATCCATTTTGAAAAATAACAGAAGGTTCTTCCCTAAGGCATTTGACTTCTGTTGATACAGATTCTTGGCTGGTTTGACAGTACCAGTTTGAATTTCTGCTTGGGCAATGGGACTGAAATCTAATCAGAAAGCTGTTAGTTAACACTATACAATTTCTGTGACAATTGCACTAGTTTTAATAAGGATTTTACTCCAGGCTTGAAGATGAGAGAAAGAAAAATAAAAAAATAAAATAAATTTAAAGTGAATGAGCTTAAGAATGCCAATATTAGTTATTTAAGGAATGTATCTCTGGATCTAGTATTCTAAAAACAAAGGAATGTTACAAAGTCATTTTAAAAGAAAATAAAATCAGACAATTCACATGTAAATGAATAGAACTAGAAATAGCCTGAGTGAAGTAATTCAGACCCAGAAAGATAAATGTGAAATGTATTCCCTTATTTGTGGATGAAAGTTGTTCCATCATTGATAAGCAACCTACAATCTGTGTTTCCACAGAAGTCAGGCAGAGATTAAGGGAGTAAGCAGGAAGGTTGGATATACCTACAAAGAGGAAGTTGAATGTATAATTTTGAATGGAGGGAGGGAGGTATAACAGGAGGATCAAACCAGAGCGGGAAGGAAGAGTGTGTAAGGGAGGGAATATATCGAGCAACAGCTAACACTAAGGGCCATTTGAAGGGTCTATTGACACCTACTATAGTAGAAGCTTCTTAAGATCTATAAATATATGAAGGCGATCTAATTGGAATTGTCAAATAATGTGCCTAAAAGAGTCACAACTGGACATCTCTCATCACAAAATGATGCGTCCAGTACCAACAATAGGTTACATCTAATAAAGTTCTTGGCCAAAGTGGATCCACAGGAACCCTCAAAAAATCCAGGCTAACACCAAGGCTATTAGTTGCTCTTATTCACGGTCTTGCAATTCAAGTTTTGGGTTGGATATTATTTGTGTACTCATTGTTGGTAGAATTATAATAAGGCTCATAATGTTCTTGTCTGCAATTTCTTTGTTATACTTACCTGTAAAATCATTTTGTATACTACCTCTCAATGACTAATTATAGTCATATAATGTAATTTTCATCATGTGATCTTACAAATTTAAATGTCATCACTTGTTTAAATATAAAAAAATCAACCTTAATATTAATTTGCACTGTGTGTGTGTGCATGTGTGTGTGTGTGCATACTCACACTTTAAATCTTAGAACTAGAGAAGAAGACAGCGAGGGACTAAGGTGATTTTGAAACCAATCTAGGTACATCATGAATTCTACAGCCTAAACTAGAGTGAAAGCTTAACTAAAAAATTGTAATGCAATTTTATTTTAATATATGCACACAGTCAAATGACTCCCTCATTCTATAATTTTTCTCTTATTTATTTTTGTTAAAAATTAGTTATTTTTGAAAACTTATAAAATTAATTTCTCTAAAAAGTTTTGATTTCTTCTTATTCCCATTCCTGATAAATAATTGGAGAAATAATGTGATTCTGCTGTCATAACTTTTTCTCAATAACAAATAATAGGTAAAAGTAATGAAGTTTTTCTTATCTTAAAATCAAGTGAATTTTTAAGTAGTATAATATTGGGAACTTATCAATTTGTAAATTTATTGAATTAAAATATTTCAACTTGCTGCCTTTTAAGAAATCACTTTATGAAATTAGTGGATTTTACCTTAAATTATAATCAATATGGGTAAAAGAAAATGTTATATATACATACATACCTATATGTATACCGATAGATAGATAGATAGATAGATAGACAGATAGATAGATGTGTGTGTTTTGTGTATACGTGTGTGTGTGTATGTGTGCATATGTATATATGTGAACGTCTTTATTCATTTGGTGTAATATTTTCAGTTAGAGGTACAATAGATATATTTTTGAGATTATAATACAATTACAATATTTCTTCTTTCTTTTTCCTCCCTTTAACCCCTCCCATATACCTTTCCTTTATTTCCTTTTCATTCATGGCCTGTTTTCACTAATCATTGCAAGCTTAAACCAGCTATTTCAGAACAACTAAGAACAAGCACTCTTCCCCATAGCCCTAAAGCTCTTTCATCTGATGATGATAGTTGACAGAATACATTCAGTTTTGATTAAATGTAAATTTTACAGGATTATAAATTGATGTCTATGAAAGCTGGATGAAATGGCATCCCAGTGCTATGATAACTTTTCTGTTATAATGTTCTTTATAATGTGTGAAGGAAAACAGCTTGCCACATTTAGGAGATGACAATCACCCCAAAGCTTGCCTGCCCATGCTGGTTTTCACAGTTGTGTTTAACAGATTCCCTTCTGTAAAGTTTACTTGTGAGCAGGTTTTCATATAGACGTGAGGCTAAAAAAATCATCCTCAGGATTTTTCCTTAGTTCAGCATATGTTAGAGATGAGTATGAAAGGCATTTTTCCAAGTGATAAACAGCTCTTTTCTAAACATTCATGTACCACTCACTCATCGTGTATTTATAGATGAAGTGAGCTGCCGATTAAAATGTTATTTATAATTGTATTTTTCCTTATGACCCTGCAATATAAACATTATTTGGATTTATTTTGTGAAATTTTAGTGTTATTGTTTTTTTAATCTTTATTTTCTCTTTCTTCCTCCATCTTTCTTCTTCTCTAAATAAATTTTAAGAATAATTTTATTAGTTATAAGATACTTGTTTCAAAATGCTCGTAAGATTTAGGATTGTTTCATACCTACCCTACTTCATGAAAGTGAGGNATTATATTTAGTAAAGTACAAATCATAATACAGTGTCATTACTGTGAAATGTAAAGTGAAGGCAGTTGCCTATTGGACATTACGCTGTTCAAAGACAGCTCATAGTGGCAATTTTAAAACTCATGTCTCTGCTTCTAAATATTACCTTGTAATTCATATTTTTTTATTTTGGAAACTTTTGTGCTTCCTTTATGTAAAATATAAATAATAATATTTTAATTAATTATGTTAAATAAGTTGGTTACATTTTTATACAACCCTACACAAAGAACTACAGGAAACTGAGGCAGGCAGGAATCAGAAGAGATGATCTTCCTCAGGGAAGAACACACCAATTGGTTGTCCATTGCCAAATGAGCAGCCAAGAAAACATAAATTCAAGCAGCATTTTACACAAGCAAGTGATTATATTTAGGAATATATGTATATGTATATATGCATGCAGTAACAATTAGTTAAAAAAAAAGAGGCCATTAGTTGAAAGGAGAAAAGGGAAGGAAGAAATGCTATTATTCTCTATTTCAAAATAATAATAAAAGAAAGACTAAGTTCTCACCTTCATCCATTGTGTTCCACATCACCAACATGGTTGTAACATAATAAGTTTTATAATATAAGAGATGTAAGAGAGACAAGAGAGATGACTCAATGGTAAAGAATACTCGCTGTTTTTTCCAGGGGACCGAGGTTCCATTCCCTGTACCCACATGGTCACCTACAACAGTCTATAACTTCAGTTCCAGGGGATGGGATACCCTTTCTGGCCTCTGTGTTCAGTGCATGTGCATGATGCACAGTCATACATGCAGCCAAAATGCCCATATACATAAACCTTACAGTAAATAGATGGTTTAAAATTTATAAGAAGAGCTTCAAGATNCAGACCTTTTGGAGAAGTACTTAAACAAAGTCTAAGTCAAAACTGAATGACACTAGACATATATAAAGTTCCTGACACTAACATGTACAATATTAAGTGACGCCCAATCCCTAGCCTGTGAGAAATAAATCAACTGAAGACCTCTTTCCCATAGTTTCTACTATATTATGTAATACATCCACTATTTGCCCATAAGTAATAATCATGTTGAAAGACAACTGAAAGAATCTGTAAAGACAAAGTAATCATTAAAGCCATGATAAGGTATGACATGGCTATTAGAATTATCATAGGTTGTTATGGGCCTGGGGTCTCTCAGAGATTCACCATGACCCTGAATACATATAATAATAAGATTACATGTATTCTGCCTATGTGTAGGCAGAGTATTATTTTAACATATTTCCAGGAGTTGTCCTAGTCATCTTTTGAGCTGAGTAAACAAGTAAAATTACCAAAGTAAAACACCAGTTAGTCTTATGACCCATTATCATACAAGAACAGCAAATTATACAAGATCAGTCAATTGAAGGATAGTCTTCAACATCTGGGAAAAAAGAAAGGTGGGTGCTTAGGTACATCCTGTACAAGCTAGGAACTTACATGTTAGAGACACTTTTTGTTTTTTGGTCCCTTACNTGTAATTTCAAACATTGTATGTAATGTTAACCATCACAATGGGAACTTTAAGTAACTGTGATTAAAACTTGTGAAAATCTCTAAGAAAATATGAAATAACTCTAAGATATTGTAAACAGATAGGTGAACATTTAAGAAGGTTTAAAAAAAAGTAGGGCCAGAGTTTTAAAAAAAATATCATTGATTATTAAGAATACTTGTAATGAGTATAGCAATACATTTTAGCTTAAATGAGGAAAGATACAATCAACATCAAAATAATAACTATGCAAACTGGAATTTANTGTTGCTTATCTATATGTGTGTACAGGGCTGTAGTGATTTGTATGAAAATGGCCCCTACAGGCTGATAGGGATTTGCANGACTTAAAAGGATTAGGACTTATAGTCTTTGTTGGAGTAGGTGTAGCCTTGTTGGAGNAAGTGTGTCACTAGAGGGGTGGGCTTTGAGGTTCAAATGATCAAGCCAAGCCCAGTGTCTTTCTTTCTTCACAATGACTGCTGTTCCAGATGTAGAACTCTCAGGTACCTCTCCATTACCATATCTGTCTGCATGCTGCCATGCTTTCTGCTATGATGACAATGTACTGAACCTCTGAACTGTAAGTGAGCCCCAATAAAATGTTTTACTTTATAACAGTTGTCATGGTCATGATGTCTCTTCACAGCAATAGAAACCCTAAGACAAGGGCTGACCACTTCAGATTAGATAACCTATCAGATAGTTTCTCATNAGCCATTGATTGCTTGTTCTTTTCGTCTATGTCTAGAAACCTTTGGAATTTCTGACAGCTACANAGGCATGTCAACTGATATTATGAGTTATCATTATGTAAGTCTTGTTTGGGCACTGTTTTGCCAAGATTTCATTGTTGTAGCTTCTTTGCTGTATCTTGAAGACATTAGCTAGCAGCAGACACCTGGCCATGTGCCTCTTACAATCTGTCTTTTCCTCTTTGGATATTCTATGAGTCTTAGGTACAGGCTTTGTTTTGTAGAAGCGACAATTGTCATCATACTTTTTAACAAAAGTTACAAGTCAGTATGTTGATTTCAACCAATAAACAAAAGAAATCATAAATTATTATATAAATTTACAGAAAGAAAAAACTTTTAAATATATATGCATCTACCAGAACATCATACTCTAAGATGATGAGAATAAATTCACTGAGAGCTACCCAAATTCACTTATAAAGTGGAAATAAATGAGTGGAATAGAAGCTTGCACTTGAGATGATATCCGTAGCTCTAGTTTACTAATTTAGATGCTTAAATAAAAATAAAGCATTCACATAGAGCNTAGACACATTCTACTACAATTTAGGAAATTGGAGACACACCACTAACTGACTGTCAAAAANAGTATGTATTTTCATGATTTCCTAGTTTAGTCCTCTATTTCTCAACCAGGTAATCTGCAATAGATAATTCACAATTGTATATAGATATAGATATAGATATATACTTAGAAAGAAAATATAAAGTAAATGAATTCTGTTTCTAAATTAGGAATGCTCTTATTGAATAATACAACAAAAGGATAAANAGTAAGTTCCGTCTTCCATAATCAACGGCAATCAGTGGCTGAGCACTGAGCACTGCTCANACTCAGGAGAGTCTGGGAATAAAGCTGATTTGTGTTTGTAAAGATAACTTCATTTTATCTTCATACAATGGACAAGGAAACCATAGGGCATTCCACAGTTCTATGGAATCCTCTTCTATTATTAAAGAGGCATTAAAGTGTCTTCTAATGTTCTTCCAAGCTTTTCATATGCCATGTACATACCTAACTACAAAAGGTAAGTTCTTTTTACCAAGAACAAGTAACTTTTCATCAATTCATATATTAAATATAATTAATTGATTAGNAGTAGATATGAAATGAAATAAGTATTATAGCAATAATTTTTCAACTTTGGACATCTATTAACACAAATATTAACATTTTATGTGATCATTATCATTATATGTAGAATTTTTTATGTTCCTTGGTCATTCTACCAGAAAGATCACTCAATTCATTTCATTATTAGATATGTCTCTAGTAGGAGCTTCTTTTTATGTATACTTAAAGAGGCAATATAACTTATAATACTAATTGAGAATACTAAAGGTGAGATGTTGAAAAATCAATGAGATTTATAGGCTATGTCCATGC
Source organism: Neotoma lepida (assembly GCA_001675575.1). NCBI lineage: Eukaryota > Metazoa > Chordata > Mammalia > Rodentia > Cricetidae > Neotoma > Neotoma lepida. The sequence continues at coordinate 20,862 of LZPO01044713.1, forward strand.
AAAGTGTCCACCTTCTATTAATCACTAGGAAGAAGTAAATCATTTTTGTTTATCAGAAGTCAAAAGATGATGACTATACTGAAAAAATTCCATATTTCCTAAANAAAATGATCATCCACCTGAATTGAATGTCCCTCAAGTCCCAAATATTATGTCTTTTCTTTCTCCTAATCTAAATAACTTTCCTCAATAAAGGCTCAAATTTCCTAATTAATGAGCAAGTAAAATAAAATATCTGATTCTTTGAGGATCATATTCTCTTTATTCCCACAATTTACATGCTGATTTTATTTGTATTCTGTGCTGTTGTAAAAAGTAATCCCCAAACTGAGTTTACAGTGGTGTTCTCCTTTTTTTCTAACTTATTCCTNTATTTACCACCATATTTATCATCATAAATTATTCAATATAGCTTGAGAAATAACATATTAATTCTTTTCAATATAGTTTTCTTATCTATTTTATTATAAAAATCATTTTCAGCCATATCAAGAACCACAATAAACAGCAACCAATTGTGAGCAGAAAAATCTTTGTTCTTNCACAAATTCAGTACTCAGGCATTTTTGATGAAGTNTTATTACTGCTCATTATGTCACTATTTTGCCTACCAGAAAGTTATTAATCATTAAAATCTAAATGAAAGTATAATTACTTAAATAATTTTTCCCTCAGGAGTCTCCTAACAGCACATGTACAATAAAAAAGCCCACTAGTAGAGATGCTAATGCAGACAGAGGAATGTCCATAAGGTGTTAGCTCTACACAAAGAACTACAAGCAACTAAAGAATGATGAGAGCAGGAGAAATAGTGAGTCTGTGGAAGAGCACAAAAANTGGTTATCTATGCAGAGGGCCTAGTCCAGTCCCATGGAGGCTCCACANCTATTGGCCCACAGTCCATTTATTCNGACAAGTTTGGTTTGGTTGTCTCTGTAGGTTTCCCCATCATGATCTTAATGCTCTTGCTCATAGAAGCACTCTTCTCTCTCTTTCTTCAACTGGACTGCTGGAGCTCAGCCTGGTGCTTGGCTGTGGATCTGTGCATGTGCTTCCATCAGTTANTCGATGGAGGCTCTATNNCAGGGTATTCATCAATCTGATTACCAGAGTAGGCCAATTCAGGCACCTTCTCTACTATTGCTAGACAGTTGTTTAGCTTGACCTGCTTAAGGGGCCCTCAACAGTGTGATCAGGATTAGTCCCTGCTACATGAGCATGCTTTTTGGAGCCCAGTGCCTATGGTAGGATGCCTTACACAGCCTTGGTTCAGGGGGAGGGGCTTGGACCTGCCTCAGCTAAATGTACCAGTCTCTGCTGACTCCCCATGGNAGTCCTTGCCTTGGAGGAGGTGTGAATGGGGAGGTGGGTTGGCAGGGAAGGCTGAGGGCTGGAGGAAGGAGGAGAGCAGCACATGTGGTTGATATGTAAAATGAACAGAAAATTTCTTAATAATAAAAACAGAAAAATAATCGGTTAGCTAATATCAGTGGGTCAGCCCTGAAAACATACATACAAGTAACATTATACAGACTGAGTCAGTTTTGCTTATGTATGTATCTACACACACACACACACACACACACACACACACACACACACACACACACACACACATTTAGCAATTAATGGAAAAAGAGGTAATGAATATGAATAGAGCAAGGAAGTGTATCTGGAAGGATTTTGAGGGGGAAAATGTAATTGAAAACAATGTAACTAGACTCTCAAACATTAAAAGAGCTGTTTTTAAAAAATCAAGCACAAAAACCTAATAGCCTTTCCTTGATATTATGTTTNAAGTCTGGNCTTCATTTTCTTCAAGAATTTTAACATTAACTTTGAATGTGAGTTATCTATAACTCCCAACTTAAATTGTCTCTATGGAAGGAGATAATAAAAGAAATGTCAAAGCAGCTGAGAGGCAGAGGAAAGGATGTAGGCAGATCAGTAAGAATCTCTGTCATCAGGCAACAAACACTTATCTTTTAAACACAAGAGAAGACAATTTCAGAAAGACCTGGATATGAAAATGAGAGAGGAATGAGGGACACATGATCTAAGAGTATATAAGAGACTGCTTTCACCTGAGGAAATAATCATGGGTTGTTCCCTAGCTCCAACTGAAGATGGGCCAAATTTCAGAGCCCTACAATTTCAGTCTTGTGCAAATCACAAAGTCCTCTCAGTTAGTCTTAACATGCTGTCATAAGAGGTGAGCATATGCCCTAATCTATGTCATTTTCCAATTGCTAAGGGGTACAGAATAAACAGTTTGGGCATATTTTGCAGATNAATACATTAAAACTGCTGTTTTAAAATCAGACCCAGTATGTTCTTTCTACACATTAATCTGTATGTTGCTTTGATGGCACTGATTTCCCTATAGTCCGAATCAGAAATCCAGCAGCCTGCATGAGTCCTCTTCTGTCACATAGCCATTGCATCTCCATACACTATCTCCCTGTTAAATATATTTTANTTTTAAATGATTATGTACATGAATAGCTACTTACTTTCTCTTTTTCAACCACTNTTTTGTCCTCTTGAATTCCTTTTTAAAATACTTAATCTACCCTTCATTTAATTGTCTTCACAATAGACAGGTTAAGATTTAATGCAAACAAATTTGTTCATTGAAAATCCTCCTTCTTGTGACTTTTCTTCAGCCTTTGATCAACACATCCCACATGATGAGGGCCTTACATAAGATCATGCCCTGTCTCTTATACACATCTAGATGTGTATAAGAGACAGATATCCGCCTGCCTCTGCCTCCTGAGTGCTGGGATTAAAGGCGTGTGCCACCACCACCCCGCTGGTTTCTCCATCTCTTACCATTACTTATCACTTTATAGCAAGTGAATTACCTTTACTGGACTTGTATCTGATACATGCTATGTCAGCCGACCTGCCTTTACTTGTAAATGCNTTACATTTGCATGCAATATTTTGTATGATAGAATCCAAATATTTCAATTTTTTTTGCTCCTAGATACCATATAGCTATTACAATGTTTTGTGATTTTGTGAAATCATTACACTTGTTCATCANAACACTTAGTGCCAATTTTAAATAGTTTACACTATATAGCATAGTGTGAAATAGATATTTAATGAAGTAAACATTGAATAAAAATGNAGTTTATTAAATATACAGGAAAATATAATTGTACAAATGTATCAAAATATANTATCACTTTGANCCTCAACGTGTAGAATTACCATAAAAACTAATTTAAATCATTTAAAATGTATCAAAAATATCAATCTTTATATATTTATTCCAGGTTGTGTTTGCTGAATATAAGGCCATTAAACAAGGCTAGTCAAACTGGAGAACAGCATGCAGAAGAACAAAAATTAATCCCCATATCTATCACTCTGCACAAAACTCAACTCCAAATGGATCAATTACCTCACCAGAAGCCATACACNATTAATCTGATAGAAGAAAAATTAAGACTGTTTTTTATCTCATTGTCATAAGAAAAGATCTTGTGAACAAGACATTGATAGCACAGACATTAAAAGCAATAATTAATAAATGAGGCCTCTTAAAGCTAAAATGCTCTTGTAAAACAAAGGACACAGTCATTTGAGCAAAACAGCAGGCTATAGAGTTAGAAAATACTTTATCAATTGTATGCCTTTATCAATTATACAGATATTAATAGATAGTAACCCTCTATTTAGGGTTAAAATATAGATATAATATGTCTGTAATATATAAAGATCTAAAAAGAAAAAATGAACACCATGAAAACAACCTATTTTTNAAAAATGGGGTATAAAACTAAACAAAGAGTTCTCAAATGATGAAATATAGATGATTAAGAAAGAGTTTTAAATTTTCAACATCTTTAGCCATCAGGTAAAGGCAAATTAAAGGTACTTTGAGCTTTAATTTTATCCTAGTCACAATGGCCAAGATCAATTTAAATATTTAAAGGCCATGCTAGTGAGGATGCAGGCAAAGAGGAACACTTGCTCATTGCTGCTGGGAGTACAATATAGTATATCCACTATGGAAATCTTTGTAAATGTTTTTCAAAAGCTCAAACCTAATCTACCACAAGATGCTGGTATATTATTCTTGAGTATATACACANATGACTTTACATCTTACTACAGAAATACTTNTTCATCTGTGTTTATTGCTGCTCAATTAATAATATCCAGAATTTGGAAGCAGACTAGCTGTCCATCAACTGATGAATGGAAAATGAAAATGTAGGACATTTAGACAATATCTATTTTTCATCTGAAATNTAAACACCAAGCCAGACACAAAACTTTTATCTACAATGTTGTACTGGCTCCAAGATATACTAGGTCATAATACTTATGGGATTAACCAACAAATACCTAATTTGACTTAAGGCTAACTCGATGAGANGGAACCCATACCTAACCCTGCTTGGGTGACTAAGAATTTGATATTAGATAGCACAGAAATGGAGGGTAAAACCAAATAATACTGCTATAAAAACACATAAAGATAAAATGACTCCTAATGATATTAGGAGATACTCATAGATCAGTGCCTCACTCAGCCTTCATCACAGAAGCTTCCTCTTTCAGCAGATAGGAACAAATATGGAGACCCACAGCCAGAGAATATGGAGAGAATTTGGAGCACTCAGTCCTAAATGGAATATCTCCATCAAATTTCTCTACTCATAGCTCAGTGAACCCTATGGATGAGGAAGCAGAAAGAGTGTAAATAGGAAAGAAGGAGAAAGCCAAGGAAACAGGGCCCTCTAAATCAACATGTTCATAGCTCATATGAATTCAAAGAGCCGGAAGCAGCAAGCAGAGGGCCTGCAAAGGTCTGCACCAGGTCCTCTGCNTATGTATTATGGCTTCCATTTTAGAGGTTTTTTTGGAATTCCTGAGTGTGTGAACAATTGGTTCTCTAGTTTGTGTGACTTTTCTTGGTCTCATTTCCTTCTGTTGGTCTGTCTTGTCTAATTTCATTGTGATAGATTTTGTTTCATATTATTTTTTATTTTGTTATATATTTTTAATGAATTAATAAAACCAAGTGTTTTGTGTGTGTGTGTGCATGCGTGTGTGTGTGTGTGTGTGTGTGTGTGTTTGTGAGAGAGAGAGAGTATGCATACATGCACATTTATTTGGTTACATTTTTTGAGGGTATGGTTTTATATAATTTTCTTGGTTTGGGGTAATTTTGTTGTATTGGGTTTTTGTTTGTTTTGTTTTTTGAGAAAAAGTTGGATGGGTAGGGAGGGGGAGAAGATCTGGAAGGACTTGGAGGAGGGAAAGAATATGATCAAAATTTAAAATTAAACTTATATTTTAAAATTATTTTATTAGTAAAAAATAGGAACANTGGAGAAAAATGAAATTATGAAATTTTCAGGTAAATTGATGAATCTAGAACCAGTCATTCCCCCCAGACTCCAAAAGAGAAATATTGCACATTTCCTTTGATATGTAGATGTTAGCTTTTAAGCTTCAGCTATGTGAGTTTCAACTCAAATAACCACAGAGTTAGGGTTGTTACTAAGGCGGTAGTGGGGAGCAAGGGATCTTCCAAATGAGGGGAAGTAGAAAATCGTGCTTTAAAATGATAAATGGGAAACTAAAATGAGTGGATTAAATTGGAAAGGGCAAAGTACAGAAGGAAATATGCCGAGTAACAATTAATAATACAGGCCTCTTGAAAAGCTATATGGGAAANTACTACTGTAAAAGCTTCCTTAAACATATACAGATATGAAAGGAATTTAAATGAAGTCACCATATAATGAAGATGACAATGTCTCAACTGGAAATCTTATGCTACCAAGTAAAAGCCCCAGTGTTAGGATTGGGTTACAGCTTGTTAAGTAGTTGGCCAAAAGTATTCTATAGACACCCTCTCGAATCAATTTATTGGTTACTCTGCACAGTCTGATGGCTAGGGACTATTGCTTAATAAACAACTTACTTATGTCCTCTAAAATGGAAAAATTGAACTGGTGCCAATGAGAATCTTGACCCATACTGCTGGCATTCATTGTACTTGAAGTTACTTGGTACAATTCTAGAGGAAAAAAGTAATCATTAGTATTACCCAGCTGCAAAGCCTGAAACCCCCAACAGCAAAATGCCTATGTGCTATATAGGTGTAACACAGGCATAGATACTATGGAAGCAACAAAACATTTTTCTATTTGACTTAAGGCATTCCCATGAGATTACTGCTAATATAGCCAAGAACCTAAGACTAGATAGGTCACTGGCCACAAAGGAAAACATATTATTATTATTCTGTTAAAAGAACATAACAATAAATGGATGCCTAATGGCATAGGTTTAGGTCAGATCATCACTCAACCCTTATCAGAGAAGTTTCTTCTTGCATTTGATGATAATTAACACAGAGACTCACAACTAGACAATGTGTAGAGAATGTGAAACTTTTGAGTATGCCTTCTTAAATGCGAATGACTTTATTAAACTCATNAATGACTTNATTAAACTCATCCCTAACAGCTTAGTGAGATACACTGAAGAGGAAGTGAAAAAATTCTAAGAGCCATAGTTGATNTATGAGTCCAAAGAAACTGATTTCCAGATACAGCAGGATTGATACACGTATTACCTCTCAGAAACTATGACAACATGCACAAAACCTGCATANGTTCAAATCAGACAAAATGCCAATATTGAGAAGAGGAAGTGGACACAAAGTCCTACTCCTAACCAGGAAACTATTTGCAAGTGAAATCTGGTGGGAAAAGGAAAAACTATTTTATCAAATGTTTATCAGTCACAGTCCAGATCAGGTCGGGCACCTATCCAGGAATAGTTATTTATCACTGAACTGCCACCATGCTTTTCAGATTTTCATTCATTTGGCTGTTGGGGTTTCCTTTGTTTGTTTGTTTTTCATATGCATTTGGTATATTTTTGTGTTTTGGTATTTTTTGTCTTATTGGGGATTTTTCTTTGTTTTGAATTATTTATAAGAGAAAAGAAATGAATTTGGTGCATAGAGAGATGATAATATTTGGGAAGGAATTGCTGGATGGGAAAGAAAATGACAAAAATATATTGTATAAAACTTGTAAATAAAAATACATAAACATATGAAAAGAACAGAAGTGTGGTAATATAGGTAATTATTCAACAGAAAATAAAGTAATCCAAATAAATTCTGCTGGTATCCTTTCTATAGTTATTATTGTAGTGTCTTATACAAAATAATAGAAAGTAATTTGGATTCTGGACACATTATATTTAAGCTTCACAATAATTTATACCTGTGTTTTTGAACCACTGCGAGTGTCCAAAAATTGTGTAGCAAATTTTTCTGAGTAGAAAAATATTAGTTTAAAACCAAGGCAAATGTTGAACTTCTGCATCATACCCTCTGTATTCCATATCTTTTCACTGGTTGGTTAGCTCAGAGACTGCCAGTCTTGAATACTACATTTTGCTCAAATGACAGAACATGAGCCTTCAGAAAAATAGCTTATATNCAATGAAAAGTAAATGTTTGTAGTGTTTAAAAATACACAATAAAATTTACATATAAATATGTGTGGATACCTTATTATACCTAAGCATCTCTTCAAAGTGAATATGATATACCTACTATTTTATGTAATGATATTTTTAGATAATCTTCAATTATACATATTACTAAATTATAGCTCTCAAAACTCTAAACTAGAGGAAAATGTTTTGATTGAAGTTTATTCATAGAAAATAAACAAAATTAAGAATGAAAGCTAACTTTATAGGAAGATTTATAATTACGTTCAAGTGTTTTTACAAACATACTTGATATAAAGTAGTTTCGAATTAAGGCTATAAGGAGATATGGGTAATTATAAATGAAAGAATAAATAATAATATGGGCAAATAATCATTTCATACTGGCTTCATTTCTAGCTAACATTGGGTATAAGAAAGTGTCCAATCAAAGCACAGACATGTCCAATTAAAAATACATGAATTTTAGTGAAATACTTGACATTAATTACATGGGGATTTATGCTTCTTTTTAACATGAAAATCAATTTTNCATAAATGAAATACAAAANTGATTCTCTTAGAATGTCTGCACATGAAAGAATATTTTCCAGGTTATATATAATTTTAAGTTTTATGTATTCAGATGATATTTTGGAACTCTATAAGAGTTCCAGACCTGTAGTTATATATGATCAAAGTGTATTCAAATAGCTATGTATTAAAACATGCATTCCTTTGTTTTCATATTTTAAAGGCTAATAACAAAATTAAACAAAATTTAAACAGNATGTTCAGCCAGTACATTAAGTTATCAATAAATTTATGTTTTTCTCATAGCATCTGTAAAGTCTTACCTACTTGAGATTTAGACTAAATATACAATAAAGACAAATATTTTGTGCTAGCCAACGGATTATTTTGACAAAGTAATGTCAGCTGCATTTTAACAATTTTGATATTGGTAAATATCTTCANATATATTATACTTGTTTTCAAGGAAATAGAAAATNTTATTTCAATAAGATTCATTTTTTTTCTCTTATTTACTTTTAAATCATGGCTGAGTTGACATAATATATTTGTAACAACTAGGAATAAATATGTACNACAGTAAATTAGTATTTCTGAATTAATCAGGCAAAGTAAGGTAAGTAAATTATATTTGAAATTTATTTATTTCTCTATGTAATTATTAATGTATATCCATTAATATTTACAGGGGCTTGAGAGATAAATAAGTGGTTCAAAACACTTGCTGCTTTTGAACAAGACCTGAGTTCCTTCCCCAGAACTCTCATCTGGTTGCTCACAAACAGGACTGGCTCTAATTCCAGGGTACCTAACGCCCTCTTCTGCATTTCAAAGATGCCAACATAATGTGACATACAATGCACATACATAAAAATAAAGTTATTATTTAAGAATATTAGAAAATAGAATGTCTTTGCAAATTTATTGCTGAAGAAAATCTACCATGAACTTTCTTCCAAAGAATCTCAGAACATTGAAAGCTCTCTTGACACATCACATTCTCTGTTTACTTTTAAAATTTATTTTAAACTTTAGTATATATAAAAAAATCACAAACACATACACAGAGTGAAATAGAGAGAGAGAAATTAACCACACTCAAAGNATACTCGACTGAACGAACTTCTCTACAGTTAGAATAGTCATTCCAAGCATGAACTGTGGATCAGGTTTATAATGTGGATCAAGTTTATANTGGTGGAGACAACATGGCAGCAGGCATTCAGGAAGCTGCAGCAAGAAGCTGAGAGCTTACATTCTAGCCATTACCCCAAAGCAGAGAGAGGGAATAGGGAGGGTTCTAGGCTTGTTTGTTCNAAGTCTGCCCCTAGCGACACACTTCCTTTTGCTTGCCTGGACCTCCTAAATCTTCCCAAACAGTCCACCAACTGGTTCCAACTGTTCAAACCCCCACCCTGTGGGAGGCATTCCTCACTAAAGAACTGCAACAACTGATAACGAAAATTCAAAATGGATGCTTTTTNTTCTACTTAGGATTTAATGTAAGCAACAGATTTTGAGCTAACCATGGGGAAAGCATGGATTAACTTCTGTTCATCTTGTCTCATAGCAAATCAAATACTGGANTTGATGGCAGTATTATTACATAAGACTTTTCAGCTACCAAGCCAGACTTTCCATTTATCTTAGCTTTTGTCTTAATTATGCATATTAACTTTCACTGAAGGTGTTTTAAAGGGATTACATGTATTATTTGGATGAAGTGTCAGAATTTTAATTCTATGCAGAAGGAGCCTGTCAGAATTAAAAGTTTTATGGCATCTAAATCACATTATAGTGTCAATATTATTATTTTCAGACGTGATAGTTATTATTAGTCCAACAATAAAAATAATGGAGCTGCTTTTTATATTTTCCCAAAAATAAAGGCTGGAAAGTGTTTGAAGTATATTCATGACAACAGAAAATGAGGTGCACTGAATATCAGTGACTCTTCTTAACTGATCAAAGAATTCAATTTACGCAGTAACCTACTACCCTGAAATCCGAAGAGACAGGCATATCTGCATTCCCAATTGAGATACCTGCCACACAGCAGAAGCTGTGGAGTCATAAACTGGAAAGAGATTATGAGCAGCTAATTCTTAAGGTAGAGTCTGAATGTGAAGTAATTTAAAAACTTCAAAGTCGTGGGTGGAGGTTTAGAATGCTTCCCAGAGCTATATGATGCTACTTGCAATAATTGTATTAGACTCATATTGGTACATACATAGGAAATGCTTACCATTTCTATGGTAACAGAGAAAGATAGAGTAGATGGTGTAGGGTAGATGAGATAGTGGAAGTGCAACCTTTCTGAAATATGTGGAAACAGTTTACAGCAAAAACCCACTTTCCAGAGAAAAACCTTCAGAAGAAACTCCATTTATGGGAAGAGACATTTCAGTCTATACAACTGTTCCTTTTATCTCAACAAAGAATAGAGGGAACCAGGAAATCCTTGTGAAGATTATTTATATTCCAAGAATATATGTCCACCAAAATCTTGTAAATCTTGTTACAAAGAAATAAAACTCTGTGATTTAATTAGATTGCTCATGTCATCCTATTCTTTACATCTCAAAGTGACACCACAGAGTCGCTATAATAATAGTACTGAGGACATTTGAGAGACAAACAATACAATCTTTTTGGAAAGAAGAGTATATTGGAAAACTAAACTCAAAGACAGGAGAGAAAGCGGAACAAAAGCATCAGAACAATTTCAAACATATATGGCATTTTGACAACTTTAAACATACTTCATCTCTTATTTCATCAAAATAAAATAAAACCAAAAACTAAAGTTTTTAACTAAAATTGAAGGCATTCTATAAATTCAATATCAGAAACAGAGAAAATAATCAAAGAGCACTGTAATTATTAGACTGAGTATTTAATAAATTACAATGTAATTTATTAAAGGTAGATAGCATA
>LZPO01044713.1:69188-79579 GCA_001675575.1 Neotoma lepida
AGTCAGTGACTTAACTTATCATAATAAGGTAGAATTATGTGACTGTAAAAAAGGTAAACATTTGTTATTGGATAACCAGTAGGTGAGCTTTTCCCCAGGAAAGACCATTTCTCCACTCTCAGCATTGAGCAAGTTGTCTGCAGTTCTTTGTGTGTGGATGAAGCCTCCTGGGCTTTCCCAGCCCTCTTTAGCATGTCTATTGTTATTGCCCATGTTCAGATCATGTTTAGTCAGTCATGTTGTAAGCCCTGAAAACATACATAAAAGTAACATTAACAGACTGAACAGCTTCTAGTTTTGTATTACAATTTGAGGTTGGGTATGACAATACCTCCAGTAGGTTTATCATTCAAGATATTTTTTAGTTTGGGGTGTGTGTGTATGTGTGTGTGTGTATAACAACATTTAATGAAATAGGAGGCTATGAATTTGAAAGAGAGCAAGGAAAGGTATATAGGAATGTTTGGAGGGAGGAAATGAAGGGAGAAGTTATGGAAGTATAATCTCAAATAAGCGTAAGAAATACTGGTGTGTAACATGTCTCAAATTGAAATTTTTATACAACTGTCAGTAAAAACTGCATCTCCTTATGCTTGAGCATCCAGGAGTAAAGAGGACATTAATGGTCATTCCTCTACCATTTGTTTATCCTTTCCAATCTCTGCCTTCTGTGTCCCAAATCAAATTGTCTAATTCTGAAAGCTAAGTTTCTTCTTCCCTTATCAGGAAATATTGAAAAATAATGAACCTGTATCTTTTCCCCCAAAATAGAATTTTAAATTATTATTCTCAATAATTTTGTACCTTTCTTGTTCACAGAAAAAAACAGAAGCTATTATAATCAATCTTGGACAAAATTAAAAGAAAACATAGATGTAAAACATGTATAGAGATAACATAATATCCTATTGACTTCTTTACGTAGTCATATTGTTCCAACTCAAAATTAATGTTTCTCTTTTTTTTGTCTTCAGTACTCAGTTCAAAGTGAACACTGAATATACTTATTTCCTAAGAAAAATATTTCAATGTACAAATATAACGCTGGTGCTAGAGAAGTGACTCAGTGATTGGCTGTGCAAATATGAGGGGCTGAGTTAAAATCCCTAGAACTCATCCAAATGGTTGAGCATGATAGAATACCCACCTCTAAGCCTATTTCTCTCTGAGGGTACACATGGCTGGAACTTTGAAACTTGCTGGACACCAGCATTGCCCACAGCTCAGTGAGGCAAGCTGTTCAAGTGAATGAGATGAAGCATGATAGAGCCAAATATCAGACATCATATTGCAGTTTTACACATGATAGTGCGCATGGTCACACTCTCACACATATGCACATACATGTACATATGTAACACAAACATAATCACACACAATATATACACTTATAATTGTAAAAGAATATGGACAAAAATACATCCAATCTTTCATATTTTTAGAAAATTTTGTCTTCAATTTGCCCTCACATTTAAGTATGAGAAAGGGGTATCAGTGATGATTTTACAAATCTATTTTTTTTAGTGATAGATTTACATTGGAAATTCCATTCTATTATCTCAGCCACAATTTTCTCCCTGAAGATTTCTGTCTGATTGTTTGAATAAAGTTGAAGCAATCTGGTAGACCTTTTCTAGCCAATCTGCTGGATTATTATTGGTTTTTTTTGTTGTTTGTTTGTTTGTTGTTTTTTGTTTGTTTGTTTGGGTTTTTTTTTTGCTTTTCTTAAGTGACTTTCCCAATTCTAATCTCTTCCAGCAACTGAAGTAGTTTTTTTTTTTCTTTTCATTTTTAGAAATCTCAGATTCTTCACATTGTAAATCCATACTAAAATACGAAGTTTTATTTGATTTGTAATTTTTTTCAATTCTTTTGCTTTGCTAACTCTTAAGTAATAGAACTAAGTAAATGTTTCTAAAAGTCATAAACTGCAGTATAACAATTCTAAAATAATATTGCTTAGCCATCTATTTTCCTACAGATGTAGAGTCATGTTAAAAATCAAGTGATCTATAAAAACACAGGAATTTAAAAGGTATCTAGAGAGATCTGTGGACTCCCTAGAAAGTCTGCCCAAGAACAGAGTAATTGCAGAATTTTCCTTCCCTGGAGAGGTAGTTTCTAAAACAGAATGTAGTTTAGTGTAAAATCTCATGGGTTCATGGCAAACATTTGATTCATTTATAGATGTATTGAGAAAAAACAAATTAAAAAAATCATGCCATTCAAAAATGGAAGAGAATCANCTAGAATTTCCAATTCTTTCAAATTACTGCTCAAGCATCTGCATCTGTGTAACCAACATTTTATTTTCCATGTGATGCTATAAGAGCAAAAATGTTGAGCTGAGAGATAATGCTAATTTTGTTGACCCCTGCAAACACCAAGAAGCACATGCAGTTTTTTTCCCCATCATTATCTTCACTTTCCATGCCTTTGCTAAATTGGCTTCTTACATATTGTTTATAGATGTATTGCTAGAGGAATACGAAATAATTGTAAATATATATTTGATTATTGTCTCTGTGTATCGATAAGTATTAACAAAATAATTTACCACTCACTATTCTTTGGAACACCAAAAAAGAATTACAGCATCCCATGAATACTCTNAACAGGAATGGCTTTAATCTTGATTTCCAATTTGAATTACACTTAGAGTAGAGGCCAGTCATTTCAAATGCACCAATTCAATATTTTCTAATAGCCAACTAAAAGTAGATTTCCCAGTTCAGTCGGCTTCCTTGTCCTGTCTGAAATAACATATCTTGAAATGTTCAAAGTGGAAAAAAAATCAGTAATAATAGGTACTCAGGTCTGTTCCAGTTGATTTTCAGTTGACTGGGTGGCTCTCCTCCTTGCTGTAATTTTNCTTGTTATAAAAACTATTCTCTGTCTCAAACNCCATTTTTTACTTAACACGTAAAGACNATGGCTATACCATTACTCTGTCTTTCTGTTCAGAAACTCCCAGGTGTACCTGGAATAGCCACTGATAGGCTCCTAATTCTGTATGGTGATCTTTTGACACCACNTAGATCATTAGACTGCATATTTAGCTTAATGTCAGAAATTGCACTTATATAACTTCCTAGTAAATTCCAAGTTTATGTTGGTCTTCTCTGTGATCCTTCTCTNAAACTGAATTCAGTATAGAAGTATTTTCTTTATATANTTAATGGTAAATTCTTAAANGTGAAGAAATCAAGAAAGGTTGTTTGGGTGGCTTACCATTCTTTTGGTTTTGCCTCCCATATCTTGTAAAACATCTAAGAGTTTTGTTTAGCTTAATATGAGAAGTTAGCTTTAGAATCAAAGCCCCTGAGAGTTCTTAAAAACAATAGTGCTTCATATGTTTAAAGCCCCTCTCCCACTGTAGTGGGCAGCAGTTCCAGCTTTGACCTGGAAGCACAACCCCTAGTGAGGCTTCCNGTAACNGCCATGCCTACCTAGNACCTCCCCCCTGGGGTGGGCCAAGACGGGAGCCTTTAAGACTGGAGATCCGTACATGCGGGCCCTCTTGGTTCCTGGATCCTGGACGCCGGATGGTAGACCAAGCAGAGTTCTCCAGAGAACAACGCTGGATGGCACCTCACCTCTCCTGGATCCTGTAACCAACACCTTTACTGGCTGTAAGTTACCCCTAAATAAATCTTTTGTTAACTATGTGGAGTTGCCTTAATAATTTCCCCCTTTATCCCACTATTCCCTTCTTTGAGGTTATGACTTGACAGAACTTTAAGAGGATATGTTACAATTCTAGTCTTTGCCTAGACCAAGGAAATTCATAGAAGGATTTCAGACCAGAATAAAAAAAAATAGTACATGTACAAGGGTTTCAGAATTACTTAGATTTATAATATCAACTACTGGGAGGAACTATCTATTATTTCACTTGTTATTTTCTAGGGAATATACACATTGGTTTCTTCATCAACATAAATGTTTAGAATTCTTTCCCATTTTCACTATCTTTCAAATTATCATGCTTTTCAAACATTCTTTTCTCTTCCTCAATTCTCTGACAGATAGATCATAGACTTTTGATGAAGGTGAGTTTCTGCACGATTATTTTCATATGTTTTTGACTTATTCACTCATTATTCATCCTTGGCTTCATGTGTAGGTATGTGCACATTGGGCAGGGAAGCTACCTCTGCCAGTCTTTAGAGGCTTGTCTCCTATGCGTAAGGACATTACCAGATAGCCTGTCCAAAGAGTTAGAATCCCTTTTACCTTGGTGCAANTCCAACCTGCCAAAGAGTTGGAACCCCTCTTGCCTTGGTGCAATTTCAACTTGTTTCCTCAATATCAAACTGTATTTCACCATATGTAAGACTAAAATATGTTATTCACAAAAATATCAGAAAAGTTGAGCCAATGAACATTCTTTCCTTTTCTTGTGAGACACTGGGAGTGTGTTTTCTACTTGTTTCCTCTGCTGAGCTGAGGAAGGGACTAGACAAGGTATAACCCCTCTCTTGGTCTTCACTAGCCCCAAGGTGGCTAGAACATGCTAGGTCTTTTAGTACTCTAAGACAGCCATGCAGAAGACAATGTTTTGGAAAGCCACTGTAACTTTTAATGCCCTGATATCAGAATTAAATTTTATCATATTCTTTATTCTTGAGAATGCTATACATGTATACACTGAATTATGATCATGTATACCATTCATTCCCCCTCCAACTTTCCCCATAACTCCCACCATGTCCCTTCNCAGAGACTATTGCACTCATGAACTCATAGTAACTATGGTTACATGTAATGAATTTTTGATCCTCTGAGATGTGAGCTGAGATTTCACATGTACTAGCTGCAGGTTAAGCCAAGGCAGGACTGTGGCAGGGCCTCTTCAGCGTTCTCAGACTGATAGTACAGTTCTGTCCCTTGCTTACTCTGAAATAAGTATCCAGGACCCAAAGGAAAGGTTCCCAATCCTTTGGCCTGCGTTGGGCAGGGATTTTATTGAAAGGGCATCTCAAGTGTCATGATTCAAGTTTATAACTCACCCAGGGTTCACTGGTTTTATGATACTTCATAGTAGAAATGTTGATCTTCTTATTGAAGAACTTAAGAATTACAATAATGTATTTTCATTATCAACTTGAAATTGTGTCTACAAACTGTTATTTATAACAAAATTTAATGTTTTACTTCCTTTCATTGAACTAATTCATACAGCTTCCAATCTTTGACTAAATTGAAGTAGAATATCTATATTTGTGATACACATACTGACTTGGGAAGACACATGGAACAGATTGCTTTATTAAGTTTTGACATCTATTTCTACAGACAAATAAGTATATTATAAAATACACTTACTAAAAATCTCCAATTTGAGCAAATGCTGAGAAAATCATTGCTTTTTGGCAAAAGAGCAAAATAAATACCATTTTNGACTTTCCTACATGAGTTTTTTTAAAATCNATGCTCTTCATTGAATCTAATTCTTTGTTGTTTTAACCAAATATTTTATTTATTTTCCAAAATATTCATTGATTTTGACTCTGTTCTGCTATTTCCTGTGAATAGCAACAATAGAATTATTAATTTGCTACTTTTTTACATGTTAAATATGAATATAAGGAACAGCTACTTTGAGTCATTTGTTCTAACTTCCAAACTCTCAGTGCCCTTAGATTTATACCTTCGTTTTTACTAATGAACTTTATTAATCAGAGGCCTTAACTTGTTTTCCCTACTGTAGAGGATATCATAATATATTTAACTTATTATTGACANGTTGTGGGTTTCTGTTTTAATATCCATTACTTCACTAAAAATCTTTTCTGATGAGGTTTAAGAGATGCACTAATATAAGGATGGAAGATTAAAAACTTAGGGAACAGTTTATTTCCCTGTCCAGTTAGCAGAAAAATAGTCCCAACATTCAACCCTAAATGTCANATCTGCATGATACCCTCTGACACAAAGCTCAGGGATTACTGAAGAAGAGGAGGGAAATTTAGTATAAAATCACAGGGGGTAGAAATTACAGTCTAGTTGTATACATGAGCATACAGCAGCTGGGACTGCATACACAAGACATAAAATCAATCCAGCCAAAATGCCAAGTTGGATAGGGGAGAGGCTCATGAAAAGTGCGTGTGTGTGTGTGTGTGTGTGTGTGTGTGTGTGTGCATGTGCCTGTGAGCACGCACGTGTGTTTGAATGTGCATAATGTCCTGGCACACCACCATCATATTTTCTATTACAGGCACTGTAGTAAGCATGAGAGACACACAAATCAAAAGTACAGAATACTCCTATTTACTTCATTGAGAGATTGGAGGTCAGAGGGTGGTATAGTATAATGCAAATCTATGTCAGACTGAATAATGATGAAGAGTGATGAATAATGAGTTTTTGTCAGAATACTTCACCACAGGAGATGGGCAATATTTGGGAATATTCTTCAGGGGATACTCTCTGAAGAATCACCATATCACAAAAAAGGCAAGAAGAAACCAATGTGTGGGGACATTTAAAGTAAACATGTATAAGGAAGAGAAGCAAACAGTCTACTATGAAAACACAATCATAATTTAAGAAATAACTATAGTATTTCTCCATTGAATGAAGTTTTCCTCATTAGTGGTTAAGTTACTCATGGTCAAGAGTGATCTGTAAAAATGAGAAAAAAAATACCCCAGAAATAAATAATCCATTAATTTTAAATTGTTTTCTATTCTGGATAGTGTAATGAAATCTCACACTGACCATATACATTGATTTGAATGTAAATTAGCTTTCTGTGCAGTATTTCTACTCTGGATACACCACCTACCTGTTAGGCACTTGGTATTCCAGTCTTAGTAGTATTGAAATATTTGTGTGTAAACAACTCCTATTTTACTTATGAGTTGCCCAATGAATACTGAGGCTTACAATTCAAACATGTAAAAGGGAAGCTGTGAAGTTATTCCTTGAGGATAAAGGCTTTTAATAGGTATTGGTTATATGGGGGGGATTATAATAATAAAATTCGATATTAACTGATATTTTAAGATCCACTNAGGGTTCAAAATTTCTAACTCATGTCAAGGAGGGAGGCTATTGGTGATGTTAAAATAACCCTAGTAATACCATCTGTCATAAGCAACCTGTTAAATATAAGTTGCTTGGTATATCTGAGCTGTATAGAGATGAATTCGCTCTTTCCATAAAATTATAGCACTGCATAGATGTCAATTTATAGAGCAGAAGTAGTATGTGTGTGTGTGTGTGTCTGTATTTGTGTTCCCTATTAGCACAAAGATACATGTTTATGAGAAGTTGGAATTATTTTATATGTCCTTACATGTCCATATTTCTAGGTTGATTTTTTAGGTCATCTACATATATGTTATATATTAATAGTTTAGATATGTCAGGCTNTACTTGAACTTACTCTGTAGTTGAGTCTGGGTGTGAACTCATGCTTCTTCTCCCTCCACCTGTCAAGATATTGTTTTATAGGCATGCCTTACTAGATGCAGAAATCATTAAATATTTTAAGAATTATTGCCTTTGTAAGTGAGAAAGCTCCAGGGAGTGCATTCATTACATTTATGAACACTGTTTCTTCATTTTCTTCTTTTTCTCCAAGATTATATCCATAGAAATATTAGAAAATCTCACTAGAGAATTCTATTATATTATATTGGCAACTCTTGATGTCATTATACAAAAGTTATTGTGAATTTGCATGAGCAATAAATGCAAATGTGTAGCTCAATGAAATGCTTTCAGTCACATACAAATTATGTTTTGATTCTATGTGTTTCAATTCCTGATTAATATGTGTGAAATATGCCAAAATATAAATAATGAAAAGTGAAACATATAACATTTGAAAATATTAAGCAAATTAGAATTTTAGTATAATATTCTTTCCCATAATAATTTTGTTAGGGTATTGAAAATATTATAACAGTGTATTTTAAAGATTTTAGAAAGTCTTTATGTACCCTGAAACAAATCAAAGTATTTTATTTTATATGTAGGAATCTACTGATTGAAAATCTAGCAGTATTAGTCTTATTGATTTGGTGTATTATAATAAAATAATTGGAAATTAGTAAATGATTTTTATNAGAACTTATTTTTATTTTATACTAGATATCTTAAGTACATAGAATATTCCTGTTTGTGTTCTGTGCACATCATTGAAATCTCTATTACCTGTCTGTAATACATTCTTTTCTGAAAACTTTAACAGTGACTAAAAGTAACTAAAAACTTTAACTATGCCCTACTTCATTTCAGCATATTAGTAATTCTCTGGCATCTTCTAACGTATGAAAAAAAAACTAACAAAGTGAGATTTTATATTCAGTGCTCAGGTTGTAGTTCATGGAATCTGAGTTTGGAGTGAAAGGTAACATTATAGAATGAAACTTCAGTCAACAGCATATAGGCAGACCAAATATGGTGTCCAGGTAATGGGAATGAAGGAAGTCCAACTTCAAATGATGAATAAATACCCAATGTTCTTTACTAAANCAAGAAAACATAAGAAACTAACACTTAGGTAATGTATAATAGGTTTTCTGAAGAGACCATATATTCACTNCACTTGAGAACTTAACCAAAATGAATAGCAGGCTAAGGCATATTTTAATAAACTGAAAATTAGGAGGAGAGAGACAAAGAACAGATAAAGCAAAATACATTTCTCTTCACATCCATTTAGGGTGCACAACACATACACATCCATTCGGATTACACAACACACATGCTTATGGACATGTACACACTTTCACACACAGATGTGCATATTCTACATCTATATGTGCACTGTTTATGTAATGAATCTGCTCCTACATTTCTGAATGAAAATACACTGATGTGGTCTTCCATTCATTATGAAGTTCATTCATTCAGCAAGGCTATACTATTCAGTAGTTCTACTGTAAACATATCAAATATCCCTTCTTTCATGCTAGTAGCCAAAAATATGCAACAATGTAATAAAAATAAGCAAACAAACTATAAAAATGTTTATATAAAATTTGGAGAGAGATATGTTGGGAGACTAAGGAGAGATGGAGGTTGATAGTGAAGAGTAGATATGACTAAGTTTTATTATATATACATGTGTAATGTTCAATGCATAAATAAATTTAATAGGTATAGTCAACTGTATATCATAACCAAGCTTTGGATTCAGTGCTTTTGCCCAGATGTTGACTGAAATCTTCTGAACACACAGGCTAATCTTTCATGTTTGCTTTGCTTTTNGTAAACACGCTCNGACTTATCAGTCTCAGCGTACAATGGGTTATTTTGGTAGAATCCAATTATAGGTCAAGGTGAATCTGAATGTTAAATGCAGATTACTTTATGAATAGGATCTATCATTTAAGTGTTGCTCCACAGGCCAATTTGCACATCTTTTCTTGGGAATTTTTCATGCCAGAATTGTTANTATATACAGAGCAAGTTTTACTAAAATGATTTATTNCTTGTCACAAAGACTTTAAGCCACACCAGGCAAGGCTTACAGTGGTGGCACTGGAAAANCAACCCAGCCACAATACCTTAGAGCTACAATTTGTCTTGCCTCCAATTTTTTCTGAGGTAATAGTGGTACAGAACTTATGGGAGTGGTCAGCCAATGACTGGTCAAAATTGAGGCCCAGGGCAAGAGAAGGAGCCCACACTGACACTACCTGCATGGCTAGGAATCAGAGGCTGGATAACCAAGAGGCACACCTAGGATGAAAGTAAACATGACTGGCCAAAACCAACAACAACAAAAAGCCAGTGAAATGAGTCCTAATAATATTCTGCTGTACTCATATGTTGATGCCCAGCCCAGTTGTCATCAGAGAGGCTTCATCCAACAACAGATGGGATCAGATGCAGAGACCCACAGCCAAACATTAGGCAGAGCTCAGGGAATCATGCAGAAGAGGGGGCAAAGAATGGTAGGAGCCAGAGGGGTCGAGGATGTCAGGGAAACAGGAGCCACAAAATCAACTAAGCAGAATTCATACGGGCCCACAAAGACTGAAGTGACAATCACAGAGCCTACATGGGTCTGTGCTAGGTCTTCTGCATATATGTTATGATTGTGTAGCTTGATGTTCTTGTGAAACTACTAACAGTGAGAGTGGGGATGTCCGTGACTCTTTTGTTGCTCTTGGTAACCGTTTCCTCTTAGGGGATTGCCTCATCCAGCCTTGATATGAAGGTTTGTGCTTTGTCTTATTGTAACTTGTTATGTCATGTTTGGTTGATATCCCTGGGANGCCTCCTCTTTCCTAAAAGTAAAAGCAAGAGGAGTGGATCTTGGGGNAAGGGNATGTGAGTATAGGGGGAATGTCTAAGAGGAGTAGAGGGAGGGGAAAATTTGGTCAGGATGTATTGTATGAGAGAATTATAAATTTAAAAATATAATA